>BQNB010057059.1:0-38381 GCA_026074375.1 Tanacetum coccineum
TACCGAAGGAATTATCCGGAATTATTATGATGGTGAAGATGGTGAAACTACACCGAGATTTGAAGAATAGTTTGGTAAAAAATGGAAAAAATGAGAAAAAAATACAAAAAGAGAAAAAGAAAGTTTAAAGATAATCGTTTCACAAAAAGAATTACTGAAGGAATTATACAAAGGATCGATTATTCGTTGATACGTCTAAAAATCAACAATGTAGAGTATTGTACAAAGTGGAAGATATCGCTACTTGCCTTGTAAAGTATGTAAAGTTTTGGGATAATTGGGACGTTGATCGTTATGGGAACGCCAACTTAGGTTGTAGTTTTTAATCTATGATCAAGACGTTGTAAATAGTCGTGTCTTTGTCATAATAACTGTCAGGAAAAAAGTGTCTAGCAACTTGTATCTTAAGTCTTAATCAATTTGTTTCTTGATTTTTTAACAATTTACTTCCCTATGACCTAATGATTAGCCGCTGGTTTTACGCGAATGAGGATGTGATCGAGCGTGCATGTCTATTCCATCGTTACGGCCATGTATGCATGTCTTATCTGCCTTGTTGGTTTACGACTTTTGGTAAAAGTTCAAAGGTTCCTACCCTATATCATTCTTCATCTTAACCGTTGGTTAAATTCGAATGAGGATGTGATCGAACACACATGTCTATCATGGCGTTCCGGGTGTGTATGTGTGCTTCAGCTTCCTTGTTGGAGTGGTACTTCTGGTGAAAGATTGTAGAATGATCAACCGTAAGCCTTTCCATACAAAAACCTATATTTACCTTTATAAACTTGTTACTCCTTGACTTTAGTAGTGGAGATGTGTATCCTTGCCAAGCTAATGATAGAATACTCGTCATGACCGAGCAATTGACGGAATTAGTTACATGTTACCACATAGATTAGTTGAGTGATTTGAGTGTTTTCATCTTCCTATTTTGTGAGGTGTTTGGTTGTGTACTTGTAATAGATCAAATAAGTGCTTTAAACGGAAAATATCCTTAAGGGATACATTTTTATAAAGTTCTAAAGGCTACTTGAGGACAAGTAGGATTCAAGTGGGGGGATATTTGATGACATCAAATAACGTCTATTTTATAACATCATTTATCCCATGATATTAACCCATTTTGTATAGTTATTGCAAAGAATTGTTACTTAATCGTTTATATTTAAGAATTGCTGTAATTATGGAGTAATTGGTGAAACTTAGCAAAAGGCGCGCATTCTGGAGCTTAAATGAAGATATTTTGAAGATTACTGTTCTGAAGACCAATACGCCATATCCATCAAGGAAGATACGGCGTATCCGTGCCTGCACTCACCAAAGACCACAGAAGATTAAAGATCAATACGTCGTATCCAGAGGACTCAATACGCCGTATTCAAGATATGGACTTAATATCATATTCTGGAAGATATCAAACGTGGTCCCTACTCCAAAAAATCCTTAATACGCCGTATCTAATACATGGATACGCCATATCTAACCGACTTCCAGACCTTATAAATAGAAAACTCAAAAACGAGTTTTAAGTGTGCTAAATCATATTCTCGATACCTAAATCACAAAAGTCAATTTTCAGAGAAGAAAAAGAGCAGAAGAGGTCGAGCAACGTATTAAATTCCATAGGAGACATCGTGTAATTCCATATACTTTTGTAATCGTTCAGTTTTTGATATCATTCGTTAACTCGGTTAGTTTACCTTGGCTAAATTATTACTCTTGTATTTATTATAACGTTTGAAGGCTAATACCTTCGGGTATTAGCCATTATTATGAAGATCTGAATGTTTGGTATTTGTTTATATCGATTTCTTGATTTATCGTTGAGTGCTTGTTTATGTTTATCAATTTATACTTGTTTACGCTCTTTGTATCATCTTCATCAACTGTATCAAGCACAAAAAGTGGACCAAGCGATCCTAGAGTCCGGGATAGCTCTCCATATGAGTAATTATACATCTAAAATAATAGATATCACAAGTAAATTGTCCCTTCTAAGTTTTGTGTCTAGGATACGCTTCGTGCTTAACTAGTTATTCGATTATTGCCGATGGTATTGAATTGATCGTGTTGACTAGCAGTGACCCTAGACAAATTAACAAATAACGTCTGGATTCCATTGATAGTTGGACAAGTAGACTACTAGTGTAGAGATTGCCATTAAGCGGTAGTGGGTAAAGTCCTCTATAGTATGGTTTTAACAAGATCACCATTGCTTTAATCCCTAACATAGATTAAAGAATCAGCAATAAGTATGGCTTTATGCGAATGCTTTAATTATGACAAAATTAATGTGTCGAGGTCTTAGGATGATGTAACGCCTAAGTCTTAAGAATGATATGCCACCTCGAGAGAAGAAATCATCGCACTTAATAAACAAACAAACATTCTAATTGGATTAATAATGGTTAATACAGTTTTCTTATATAATGTTCGATCGCTCTTTTATCTCTTGTCCATTAGCTTGCGTGGGTAATAGTGTCTTAAGATTGTAGTCACCAACCAAACCGTGGCCAGTTCACTCAGAGCTGGAAATCCCCCTATTCCCGTTAAATTAGATTTAGACTGACATAGGTTTAACATAGGATTAGAATAGAATTAACAAAGATTAGATAACCAAGATATTAATTAAATTCATAGATTTAACCTCGCTCTCAGTGATCAACACCTTACTTACCACGAAACTACTACCGATCGGGTACACTGCCCGTTAAAGTGTTGTTTTTGGTTGTGTCGGCAAAATATAAATTTAAAACTTGAAACAATAAAATATACACTACACAACGACACATAAATTGTGGTGTCCTTTTCTTGTAGCTGAGCTTTCAAATCATTGTTTTCAAAATATTGTGAAAATTCTAGAGCATTTTGATTCTCACATGATTTGTCTTTTTGAAAAATTTGTTGATTAAGTTGTATGTCAAGTTCTAGAGAAATACAATTTTTTCAAGTCTTGCAAATCTGTTTGAAAGTTCAGTGTATACATCTCGTTCAACCATATTTTTCCTTTTGACAAGCTCAGCTTCAAGATCTAAACACTTGTTACAAATTTACTTTTCTTCATTTCCAAATTCACAGAATCTCCAAAATCAGAATTAACATTCATCACACATAGCATAACATCTTGAGATATGATTTGGTGTAAGATCATCATTGTCAGAAAGAGTTCCTTTCTTATAGAATTTCAAATAGTGTTTGGCCTAACAAAAACACTGTTGAACAACAGCTTCCATTTGGTTAAAAACTGTTTGGACTTCAGTAGAAGATCTTTATCAAAAACATTAAATATGTCTTTTAAAGTCTTTAAAAATAGAGTTACTTCATTTAGAAAAACAACTTTGGTGTGTTTAAACCCCATGAACCCTCGGTAATGGCATCAGGTGTAATCCTCTTTTTCACCACAGTGTCAAACTTGCCAAGATGGTATTTAAGCTTTTTTGACAGGTCAAATATCAGATTGGTCAGTATTAGGGTGTGAATTTTGTAACCAAAAAGCTTGTTCAGCAGACAATTCTTGTTGTGGAACACAACGTTTACTAAAATCTTCAGATAATTGATTTAACTCAACATAATTAATTGGAGTAGTATTAATTTTCTTTTCTTTTGAAATTTGATCGTTTTGTTTTGCAAGCATTTTTGATCGACTTACTTCTTCCAAAATCAATGTCTCTTCCTTATCAGTCACAGGGATCACATCATGTTGCCTAGAAATTATACTACCATCATACAATGTTGTCTTAATCCGCTGAACTTTCTTAAGATAAAACATATTTTGATAGCCAAGTGCTTGTTTGTGGGTGTCATCATAAAAAACTTGTGGATTTGTTAACATGCGCACTGTTTGAGCAGATTGACCCACTTTGTAGACAATATTATCCAGTTCTTTTATTTTCTTTTCTAAATCAATTTCTTTGTCCATGTATTTACTTTCTTTTTCTTTGGATTCCTTTTTGAAAACATTAAAAGTTTGCAATAAAGATTCCATTTCCTTGATTTGATTAGAAAGATTTTATTCAAGTGAGTCAATTTGCTGCTTAAGTACAAGTCTATCTCGAATCATATCATCCATTTGAGAATCAATTAACTTTTCACGACTACTTAAATCAATATTAAGTCTTTGTTCAAAAGTTTTGACTCGTTCCTTATATCTCTCAAGCTCAACGGTTAAGGATTCATTCTGTTTATCCTAATAATCATTTGTTCAGACATTTGTTTAATCACAAACAATATCATTGAATCTTGTTGTACAAATGAGTTAGTATCTTGAACAACTGCCTGCTGTGTTTCTTTCAAATATTGAGAGTACAGAATGATATTACTATCACTTGTTATCTCATTATCTGGATAATCATAAACATGTGTTTGTTCAAAATGCTGCATTGCTTGTACACTTTGATTGTCCATATCATTTTGATAAGTTTCAAATTTTGGTACCTCAGAGAGAACGTTTGAACCATAGTTTGAGAGATTGGCCATCAAAACAGCTTTAGCAGAAGAGATATCATCATAATCGGAATCATAGGCATCTAAATCATCAGTTTAAAAAGTAGCATTGTGAATGATTGTTGGTTGAACATCATGACAATCTGAAATTCTAGGATCTGCTAGAAAAGCCAGCTGCTCCTCATCCAATACTTGACCAGATTCATGTACTTCAACCAGCATTGCCTTTTCCTTAAACCATGTTGCGTTCTTTGGCCTCTTAGGCTGAGTGCATTGCCTAGCTATGTGTCCTTCACCTTGACAATTATAGCATTTAACAACCCTTGCCTGACCACCTTCATTGTTTGCGCCTGAACTAGTAGCATTTCCCTTATTTCTTGCACCAGCATAACTCTGCACTTGCCTCCCTTGAACTTGTTGCATAGTGACTCTGCCATCTTGAAGAGTGGCATGATTTCTCAGATTAGAGGAAGTTCTAAGTTGTTTGGTTGGTTTCATTTCTCACACACTTATTAATCTAATATTCTCTCTTTCTTTCTCTCTATAGAAACCTTCCTTCCATCCTTTCTCTCTAGTTCTTCATTGACTGGTTAAGTGTTAGATAATACACATATTCTACAATTGGTATCAAGAGCCATGGGATGATCTAGTAGGTTTTGTGTACGTATTTATGTGCGTCTTTTGGTTCGAACTCAACAAAGAGTCTTCACTTTTTGTGGGTTTAAAACCATAAAGATTTCATTTTTATCCTCTTCTAATTTTAGATAACACTACAAGAAAAGGTGGTTTTTGGGACGAAACTTTTTGGAACAGCCAAAAAATCATGCCAAATACACGTATTTGGCACTTGTTAGCTAACCGTGCCAAAAAATAGGTACTTGGTATGACTATTAAAAAGCCTTTCCAAATACATATACATTTGGAACATTTATTAATAATGGTGACAAATATATGTGTATTTGAGACAGTTTGAGTTAGCGGTGCCAAATACATATGTATTTGTGACGGTTGGTACCACCAGTGCCAAATTTGGAACACTATATATTGTTGGTGCCAAATACTTATGTATCTGGAACGGTTGGTACCACCAGTGTCAAATACTTATAAATAGATTAAAATATGAGTTATTCGGCAAATTTTGATTCCTATATATCCACCCATGTGGCACTTAATTATACCATATATATAAGATCCATCTGTGTAGATATCACTATCAACATCCAAAAAGCTGTATGCTTTGGAATAAGCTTGTCCACATTAGGATGAGATTTTGATTGATAAAAAAGAAGATTCTACTTTAACCGATATGCCCTTAGGCACGACCATACATAACATAGAAATAAGGGTGGATAATTAGTTAAAGCAATGGGTGTTGTAGCAAAACTGATTGCAAAAGAAGGGAAATTAACAAATTGAAAGATTTCATTTCTTAAATATATTTGTAAATTTTAATGAAAAACATTAAGATGATTTTCTTCAAAAGTTACATCTTGTAATACACATCGAGCTATCGAGTTGAGTTGAATAGTTAATCTTATACCTAGTTAATAAACTCATTGAGCTACAAATTAAATAAGTTTTAACAGTATGTGTTCGATAGACCAATTTAGAAAAATCTAATTTTTCATCCCAAACGAGTTGATCAGAGTGGGTCCCGACCTAGAAAATAACTCGTTACCTGAGCTCGAGCTCTACAAATAAAGCATAGAGTGAGCCGAGCTCGATCTTCACAAATGTTAAATGAGCTGAGTTTGAGCTTTATCGTCTCGGCTTTACTCGTTTACACCCTTAAATAATACGATATTAACTAAAGTATTTTTATAAAAACAACTATTTAAATAAACACAACATATTATTGATAAAATTTGTACATGTTATTCATTATTTGTTTTTTAAAAGATACAAACCTAAATTTACAATCCTTCCAAAATACAGAGTAAATAAATTTCCCTCTTTGACATTTCCCTTTGTCCCGCCTCTATTTTTCACAAAAAATTAAATTGTCACTCCAACCTTTTCAACCTCACATCTCACATCTCAAACTTAAGCTTTTCATTTCATCTCTCGGTCTTCAACCAAACCAAAAACGTCTCCATTATTGATCCTTGCTAGTCACCTCTCATCGATCGTTAGTCATATCCTCGCCACCATAGGTCATGACGTATCATACTCGTCACTTTCGATTTCAAGTTCACATATTTAAAAATTAGGTTCTTTTATCTGTTTTTTCTTTAATTTAAACATCAATTTGAGGTGTTTATGGGTCAATTTTGTTTTTGGATTATTTTATGCATTAGGGTTCATGTAAGACCTAATCTATAGGAGCTTGAAACATGCTTACTGCTGCAGTTAATGCTCATTACAAGGTAGTCTCTTGGAACATATTATCATTTAATGCTAAATTCTCTAAACAATAGGATTTTTTGTTACTAGAAATTTTATATCTTTTTGTATGGAAGTTTAATAGTGTATTGTTTGCATAATATTATTAGATATTTGGCCCAAGTAATATTGCATTTTTAGATATTCATGTTGATTGTTCTAGCCCAAATCAGTTATGATTATTTAGGAAGTTGGATTTATTTGTTCGTTTATGTATTCTTTCAACAGTGTATATTGTTATTGCTCACTTGTTTTTAATTGGTGAATTTACAAATTTATGTGGGTTTAAGTTTGACAATATTTGCTAATGTCTGATGTGGTTTTTTTGAAAAAGCCAAATATATAGTGTCTGATGTGTTTGATGTGGTATAGTACTTAGAGCTTTGAATTTTATTTCTTAGTGTTATTTGATATAGTTTGGCTTGTATTGTTATACTTGGAGAATCTCTCTAATTTTTCTAGCCTTTTTACGTATTTGATGTAGCTAGTTTTGCATTGTGTTGTTAGCTATAACTATAATTTTCAAAAGCATCGTTGATAGGTTTTATACTAATGATTAGTTGAGATAAATGAGATGTATGGAGTGTGTTTTAATTGGTATATGTATGTGTGTTAGGATTTGTAGCTTGATCACTTATTTTCAAGTCGTTTAAGTTGCAACAATAAATTGATATACTAATATTACGAACAAGGCTCTCTTCTGCAAGTGAAAAAATAGCCAATTATCAAGAAGTCATAATTTAATGTAATTACAGTTGTTCTTTTTCTTTTTTTTATGTACGGCAAATATCATTAACACTCTCTAGCAAGATATTAGCGAAAAATAGATTACAAAGAATTCAATGTATATTATAGTAGTATTACCTCTTGTGTCAATCTAGAATTAAGCTGGTAATTGAACAAGTAATTTTTTGGGCTGCAATTGCTTGTCATTTACAACTTGATACGTTTCTTGATCAAGACATGGTTGAAATTAAGATTGCTGACCAGCATCATCGTGCTTGTTATTTCGCTTTTCTACTGTCATTTCCCTTGCCTATACGTTTTCCATTTCCCTTGTTGCTTTAGCAAGATGGTTATGATAATCAACACATAGTCTAACTCCTTTAGTATTTCTCTCTTTCATTTTTTTGGTACTTCTTGAAGAAGATTTCACGTTATTTTTCATTGTTTCTTGATCATCTCGAGTCTTTATAGCCATAGACTGATCACCAGTTCCGAACAAAACCTCACATTCTGAAGTAGAAGATGCACTGTTGGATACATCCATAAAGCTACAGCTCCTGCCAGAAAGGAGGCCTAGAATCTTAGTTTCTGATTTTGATAGCAGCTAGTCTACCGTCTTGCTTGCCTTATCAAACCCAAGAAAGGATTTCCTAATACATGTCGTATTGGCACTTGAGAACCCTTCTATTAATGATCCGATGTCATTCTTCTTTGCTTATTTTAGTTTTCTAATTATTTTTAGCTTGATGCATGGTGTATGAGAAACTATTTGCAAAAGATGACGCTTGCAAACAAAGATTGGGGATGTTTGTTTCTTTGCTGATGTTTGATGTTTGATACTAAATTTAAGCTCCTTAGGAATGTTTTATTTGTTTAGATTTCATGTTATGCTTTGTTGTTTTATGTTGTTGTTGCTAGTCACATTGGTTAAGCTACTCATGTTCATAAAAGACTCAATTTATATTATTCCCAAATATGTTACCGATATTTGAACATCATCAGTAAATGAGTAGGAATATTGTGAAGATGCTCTCAGGATATTAAGGAAGCTTGAAATTTCTATTGTAAAGCTGCCCAAAACAACTAATTCAGAAACATGAAGCATGAAATCTCTGCTGTAAGGAAATTAGTAATATGATGTGGATATCATTAACCTGTAATTTATGTTGCTAGATTTTAGATTATTTCTTTTAGATATTTGTTATTTTAACTTGTAATTTGAATGTTATACACAGTGCTTAGATTTACAGATTTGAAATATGAGTTGAAATTGTTAACCTTCGTTTGGATGGTTGTGCATCTCTTTTAGTATTGTTGTACATGTGTTACTAGAGAAAAAACCAGGGTGTAATTAGCTGTAAAATGGCATTTAATCTGTCACTAAAATGTGTTGTTTATCGGTTAGTAATATCTGTTGGTAAATTGTGCCAACTGATTTTTATGACGAACGCAAACACATGCAAATGTTGTTTTGGCAAGGCGGATAAAATGTGCCAAATAATTGGCACAAAAACAGAAACCGTGCCAAATGTGTTTGTCACGGTAGATAAGAACGTCCTAATTAATTTTGGCACAGTAAATAAAAACTGTATCAAATACCATTCGACACGAGAAATGAGTTAGTACCAAATACAAATTTGGCACGAGATATAAAAGTGTGACAAATGCCTATTTTGGAACGAAAAATCACCAGCCATGCCAAATACCTCAACCATGGCACCCTAAAGTTAATCCGTCCCAAGAACTGTGCCAAATACTATTTAGCACGGTTTCAACCCGACACAAATGTATTTGACACCCTCATATTTAGGATGTAGCCAACAGCGTGCTAAAGCCGTGCCAAATAGCAATTGGCACGTCTTTTTGAGTATTTGGCATGGTTTCCCCCCTCCCAAATACCCTTTTTTCTTGTAGTGTAAGTTAGTTGTACAAGAAAATCCTAGAAAAAAACATCAAAAGATTAATCTTTTTAAGGTTTTTTGGTTCGAAACTCATTTTGTACCCAAAATATTGAATTCAATTTTTTTTGTTAAAAACTATAAAGTTTGTGTTTTTAGGGTTCTTACAAGCTTAGGATGGTAAGTTGTACAGGAAAAATCAAACAAAAACGTAAAAAAGTGAGTCTTTTAGTGATTTGAAAAAAGTGGGTTTTTTTGCCTTAGGCGATTTATACATCTGTTGGCTTAGGTGATTTATACGTGTGTAAGCTTAGGCGATCTATACGCGTGTCACATTAGGCGATTTATACACCTGATGCATTAGGCGATCTATACACCTGATTTGTAAGGCGATTTATACACCTGATTCATTAGGCGATTTATACACCTGATTCATTAGGCGATTTATACACCTGATTCATTAGGCGATTTATACCTGTTACCCAGGCGATTTATATGAAATTTCCTCTAGGTGAATTATATATCCTCCTTGGGTGATTTATACCTCGTATATTGGGCGATTTATACATCTATCTTGGGTGATTTATACGTTTCTTCTGGGTGATTTATACGTATTCTTTAAGCGATTTATACCACTTTCATTACGAGATTTATACACTTCTCTTGGATGATTTATACAGTTTCTCTTGGGTGATTTATACGTATTCTTTAAGCGATTTATACCACTTTCATTACGAGATTTATACACTTCTCTTGGATGATTTATACAGTTTCTCTTAGGTGATTTATATACTGCATTTGGGCGATTTGTACATTGTCCTTGGGAGATTTATACACTGTTTTTACCTAGGCTATTTATACATCTCTTTTTGGTGATTTATATGGTTTTTCTGTGATTTTTAAAATATCGTGAAATATTCATTTATCTTCTCGTTTTTATCAAGAATTGTAAAATCCTGTGTATATCCATTACTTCATCACTTAAAGATCATAACTTTAACACAATAACCTCTAATCACTGAACGATCAAAAGTTATCCTTTCTCATTTAATCAATCAATTCAAAATGACAACTTTAGCATAATTCATGATCATTGCCGGTGCTGACAACCGTCCTCCCATGTTGGACAAAACTATGTATGATTCATGGGAGAGCCGTATGGAACTATACATAGAGAATAGGGAGAAAGGTAGAATGATTCTTAACTAAGTTAAAAATGATCCTCTTATCTGGCCTACTGTTAAAGTGAATGGCGAAACTAGAAAAAGAAGTATGAAGAACTCTCAGCTGCAGAAAAGCTCCAAGCTGACTATGATCTTAAAGCTACCAACATTGTTCTTCAAGGACTACCTCCAGATGTGTATGCTATTGTCAATCATCATAATGTTGCCAAAGAGATATGGGACAGAGTTAAGCTTCTAATGCAAGGCACATCATTGTCATTACAAGAATGATAGTGTTAACTGTATGACGAGTTTGATAAGTTCACTCATGTGAAAGGTGAAACATTGTATCAGTACTATTAGAGATTCGCTTAACTCATCAATAACATGCACTTCATCAACATGACAATGAGACATGTTTAAGTGAATACTAAGTTTCTAAACAGTCTTCCACTAGAATGGAGCAAATTTGTGATGGATGTGAAGTTGGCTAGAGATTTGCATACAACCAATTATGATCAATTATATTCAGGCACACGAAAATGAAACCCGCTTATTGCGTGAACGATACCAAGATCCACTTGCCTTAGTTGCCAACTACAAACAAACACCGTCTCACCTTAACAACTATTATTCTCAATACACTTCTCCACGGTATCCTCAACAGACATCATCAACTCTTCAATAAGTTCACTCTTCTAAACAATTCACACAAATGTATACATCACCTCCTCTTCCACAACCATAAATCAGTCATTCAACATCATCTATTCCACCATTGCATCAATATCAGGCTCAAATGAGTCATCAAACATCATCTATTCCTTAAAATGCTTATCATTCACCTCCAATTTCAACTCAACTAATGTATGAGTTTCTACAATTGGACTCAAGTCTTGTTGTTACTGTATTTAATTAAGGATGTCACACCCTGCCAAGGCGGAATTGCAAGGCATGATCAATAGGCATCATCACAACATATGGCGTCAAAATAGAGAAATACTAAATGAATTAAAATCCAATATATAAAAGACACAAAGTGTCATGATAACACCTACAACATTTATCATTCAAATTCATATATTGAAACCAACCAAGACAAAACAAATGAACATAGATTCCGCAATGCAAGCCTATGGTCTAACTAATTTCTCTTCCCAACTCTTCACACGTTTCACTTGAAAATGATGCTTAAAACATTAACAAAATTATTGGTGAGAGTTACATGTTTAAGACTCACTTATGACACCGCGATTAACAAAAACAACATTTACGAACATATATGCATGGTTATTTTATCACAACATAAATTCACATTGTCTGGGGTGGATCGTACCCTTTCATCCCATAATTATCTCCGCGCAAGAGTGAATATCTCCGCGCAAGACTGACCCACTTGACTAGCTAAGTCTGTTCTGGTCTAACACAAGGTCATGTCATCCTCACATACACATGCCTTACCACAATCAATATCACATAGAAATAGAACATAGCAATCATATATGTCGACACTTAAAAACACAAATCACAGTTCATATTTCAAAAACTGTTTTGCATCATTTCCATCCCAAAATATAAGTAAAAAGTGGGACTGTAAAACTCACCTCGATGCAAAGCAAATCTAAACTCTTCAATTAACCTTGTAAATAATCTATACAAAATAATACACACATGTTACCATCGATTAGGTCTCTCACCCAAGTCGATGTAACAATCACAATAATGGATACTCTATACCCTATCTTGATTTAACTCATCTATATACTCTTCATAACTTGCTAACCTCAAGTTACCTTATAAAACCTACATCTCAACTTTCTACATTTTATCCCGTTTTTATAGTCACAAGATGACTCTAAGTAAAATACTAAAACACCTAATTAATTCTTCTTATTACATTCCATAGCTCCCCAATGAATTGTGAGCTTCTAAGATTTTTGGATAAAAATAATAGTGAGTCTAACTATTTTATAAAAATTCAACATCACAAAGTGTCTAGAATTTGACCTGATTCGACCTTCAAAAAGTTTAGCTTGAGCAGACCCATTTAAACACTTAAGAAAATTCTACAAAAATTCTAGAAAATCGTAAAACTCATGAACTTGCTACAATAGCAAGACCATCAATTAAAAAGACTTTTTGATATGGTTTTTGACCTCACAAACACAACTCAGAATCTGCCCTGAAAACTCAGTTTTGACAACGAATCTTGTTTGATTAATTTGACTAACTTTCACTCACTTTTAATTCATGAAACTACTTGGGTTGGAAAGTAGACTCTTTGTAGTTAATTTTAGGCTCAATAAAATCAATAAAAGCTATCCGTATGACTGAGATATGGCTCTCGCAAGATGACCTAAAATTCTGCCCAGATTTCTATTACGAATTTAGCATAATTAACCCTAATTAACTTACCCAAAATCCTAATTATTATCCCTAAACCAATTTTTGATGATTAAAACCTCTTAATTACAGATTATTTACAATAGTATATTCCATCCTTAATGATTGTTACATTAATTAAAATTAATTGTATTGAAAAATTTAGAAAACAATACCTTAAGTCTTAAAAATCAAAACCCTAAAATTTTTTGGGGTTTTCTTCTTGTTTTGTGTTGTTCGACCGGCCAAGGGAAGGAGAGGAAAAATCAAAGTGATTTGGTTTATGTTTGATTTGTATGTATAGGCCTTAAAAGATAATTATCAAAAATAAGTTATAATCTAATTAGGATATCTTTTCCTTTTTTCTTTTCTTTTACTAAAATTTCGTGTTATTTTTTTTAATTATTTATTTTATTTTATTTTTATTTACAACATTTAATACCTATTTTTTTGATTCTAGGTAAATCCTTTGCTGCATTTCGTTAAGACCTTGAAACTTTCTACTAGAATTTCTTTCAGCATTTACTTCCACTTATTTCTAAAAATGGAAAGTACTTTAAAATTACTAAAATACTAACTTAATATATATATATATATATATATATATATATATATATATATATATATATATATATATAGTACGTACACACAAAATTATGTACACGACATTTAAAACTACGCAAAACTTCCAAATGATCTCATTTCCATTCAATCTCATTTCAACTAGTACCATGATTCATAAATCATGCACTTCAATCTCATATACATATCTCTCACAAAACGCATAAAACACATAAAGAACACACATAAACGCTTCAAATAAATTCTAAACAAACTGACCAACCGGGTCAAACCACGGTTGTCACAAAGGAGTTGATCCAATTGCTTGTCTCAACAAAGCAATGGCATTTATGTCAGCTGTAGCTGCCTCACGCTTTCCTTCAACCAACAATCAACTTAGAACTTACTCTAATCTGAGAAATCAGGCCACTATTCAAGATGTCAGAGTCACTGTGAAACAAGTTTAAGGGAGGCAAGTGCAGAGTTATGCTGGTGCAGGAAATAAGGGAAATGCTACAAGTTCAGGGGCAAACAATGTAGGTAGTCAGGCAAGGGTTGTTAAATGCTATATTTATCAAGGTGAAGGACACATAGCTAGGCAATACACTCAGCCTAAGAGGCCAAGGAACGCAGCATGGTTTAAGGAAAAGGTAATGCTGGATGAAGCACAGGAATCTGGTCAGGTATTAAACAAGGAGCAGTTGGCTTTTCTAGCAGATCATGGAATTTCAGATAGTCATGATGTTCAGCCAACAATAATTCACAATGCTGCTTTTCAAATTGATGATTTGGATGCCTATGATTCTGATTGTGATGATATCTCTTCTGCTAAAGCGGTTTTGATGGCTAATCTCTCAAACTACGGTTCAGACGTTCTCTTGGAGGTACCAAATTTTAAAACTTATCAAAATGATATGGACAATCAAAGTGTATAAGCAATGCAACATTTTGAACAAACACATGTTGATGATTATCCAGATAATGAGATAACAAGTGATAGTAATATCATTTTGTACTCTCAATATCTGTAAGAAACACAACAAATAGCTGTTCAAGATACTAACTCGTTTGTACAACAAGATTTAATGATACTATCTGTGATTGAACAAATGTCTGAACAAATGATTAATCATGTTACTAATTGGGAAAAGGCTAATCAGGAAAAACAAAATGAATCCTTAACCGTTGAGCTTGAAACATATAAGGAACGAGTCAAAACTTTTGAACAAAGACTTAATATTGATTTAGGTAGTCGTGAAAAGTTAATTGATTCTCAAATAGATGATATGATTTGGGATAGACTTGCACTTAAGAAGCAAATTAACTCACTTGAACAAAATCTTTCTAATCAAATCAAGGAAAAGGATTCCTGTATTGCACTAACAGCTTTTGCAGACACTAATCACGCTGGTTGCCAAGATACCAGAAGAAGTACATCTGGAAGTATGCAGCTATTGGGTGATAGATTAGTGAGCTGTTCATCCAAAAAGAAGAAAAGCACAGCCATATCGAGTACAGAAGCTGAATACATAGCCTTGTCAGGATGTTATGCTCAAATACTTTGGATGAGATCACAATTGACTAACAATGGCCTTGGTTCAACAAAATTCCTATCTACTACGATAACAAGAGTGCCATTTCCTTATGCTATAACAAAGTCTAACACTCCTGATCCATGCATACTGACATATGATATCACTTCATAAAGGAGCAAGTAGAAAATAGGGTATTATCTAAACACTTAACCAATAAGTGAAGAACTAAAGAGAGGAAGGATGGAAGGAAGGTTTCTAAAGAGATAAAGAAAGAGAGAATATTAGATTAATGAGTGTATGAGAAATGAAACCAACCAACCAACAACCTCTCCAAGCTATGTAGAGGGTATTTATACATCAATATGGCCGGTTGTGTCACACCCCCAAACAGGGCCTAGACGGAATGAGTGTCCGGGGGGCGTGACGTCATAATATACATCACACAAGATCAAGGGAACGACTACTAATAGACGTTTTGAAAATCATAACTCGTTGTATTCATTAAAAATGGATAGGACTTACAAGATTTGAAGTGAAATTTAAAACGTTGTGGAAGCATAATTAACTTTTCAAGAGACAACGAGTATGAATGATAATAAAGTCTTGAAAGATGATATCATATTGCACGTAGACTCCACATAGCACATCAGAGAAGTCCAAAGCTAAGCACCTGAAAAACATGCTTAAAACGTCAACATAAAGTTGGTGAATTCATAGGTTTAAGTAAAGCATTTACGAGTGTTAGGTTCACATAAATGGACCCGAACAAAGAAGCTTCGGTCACTCGAAGATTCAAGACAAAAGTCTAGCTCGAAAGACAATGTTAATTAATGTTTATTATGTATTCGGGCCAAGATGTAAAAAGCCCAAAAGAAAGCCCTCAAAGACAAATCCTAGTTAGTATAAATACACCTAGTTTAGTCAAAAATTAGGTTAGCTTCTCCATTTTATTTTTCATCTTAAGGGTTTGTAGCCACTATTTTTTCTTTCAATCAAAAGTTCTTTAATGTTTAATCTTTTGTGCCATTGATCTTGTGCTTAATCCATGGAATGATCTAGGGATCCTACAATTGGTATCAAGAGCCTACAAGATTGATGTATTGATTTGGTTTGTATTTTTTTTCTATTGATTTCGAAAAAAAAGAGGTTTTTGTTTTTGATTATTTGTTTGTTTTTTATTCTTGATTCAAAGATGGTTTATGTTTAATCTAATATCATTCAAACCATCTTGTTAGCAATCAACGATCTCGTGATTTTCTTTTGTTCATCTTTTGTTTGGTTCGAAAAGTATTAAAAAAAATGAGGGGATCGAACGAGTTCAAATCGTTTCGAAGGATCGAACAAGTCAATCGAACGAGTTCAGTCTTAGAAGATCGAACGAGTTTTGTCTTAGAGGATCGAACTAGAGGTTCGAACAAGGGATCGAACTAGGGGAAATCAAGGAGGATCGAACGAGGGGTAAACAAGGAGGATCGAACGAGTTGAAGATTCAAGGATCGAACGAGCAACCTCCAAGAACAATCGAACGAGTGACCTCCTACATCAACCGAACTAAAGGATCGAACAAGCGATCGAACTAGGAGGATCGAACGAGCTTGTTCTCTCGAGGATCGAACGAGTTGACTTTCTGTGAACCGAACGAGCAAAGTCTTTTAGAATAGAACTAGTTAAGAGTTTTATTGTCACCAAACAAAATAATCAAACAACAACAAAAACATAAACACAAATCAAACAAATCATCAATCACTTACGATCAGATCATTAATAATCAAACTTATTCAATGGCAACCAATGAAGAAACAAATGCCGCAGGTACCGATACTCGTCCACCAATGTTGGTTGAAAATGATTACGAATCATGGAAGATTCGGATACACAGGTACATTCGAGGCAAACCCAATGGCAAGCTGATTTGGAAATCCATCCAGAATGGACCTACACCTCACCCGATGGTCACTGATCCTTCACCTTCTGATTCTACTATCATGCCCGCACCAAGGAAGAAACTTGATTCTGAATTCAATGAGGAGGAAAACAAACTTGAGATGGCTGATACTCAAGCTGAAATCATTCTTAGTCAAGGTCTTCCCAGACACATCTTCAACATCCTAAATCAAACAAGCACTGCAAAGGAGATTTGGGATAATGTAGAGATGCTCATGCAAGGATCAGGTAGGACTATTAAACAAAGGAAGGAAGATCTATTTGATGAGTATGAACGCTTTCGTGCTATTGGAAACGAATCAATTCATGACTATTTTGTGCGTTTCCACAAGCTTGTGAATGACATGAAGATTACTCAGCTCAACATTCCAACTCATCAGATGAACACCAAGTTTGTTAACAATCTTCCAGCCTATTGGGGTAAGTATGTGACTAATGTCAAACAGAACATGGATATCTCAACCACACCTTATGTTCAGATCTATACTCATCTCAAAGCCTACGAGCCTCATGCCAAAAAGACTCTCAAGAAACAGGAGCAGTCTACAAGTATTGTTGATCCACTGGCCTATGTTGCTCACACCACATCTGCACCTGCTCTTTCATCACCCTCAACTCCTAGTCCTCAACCTACTGCTCAGTCTCCGAATGACGCTTTGATGGCCACTATGACTCAGATTGCTAATCTCTTAAGTGGTTTCCAAAAGCAGTTTCCACCCACCAACAACCAGCTCCGGACTTCTTCCAACTCCAAAACTCATGCTACGGTGCATGATGGTCAGATTGTTACTGAACCGATTCAGAGGAAGGCTCCAGGTAATGTTGGTAATACAGGTGCTCGAGGCAAGAAGGTGATATGTTACAACTGCAGAGGAGAAGGACATGTTGCTAGGCAGTGTAAAGAACCCAAGAGAAAGATGGACTCTCAGTACTTCAAAGATAAAGCTTTACTGATGGAAGCTAAAGAGAAAGGAGATGTGTTAGATGCTGAAGCTGAAGCATTCCTCGCTGATGTGGACTGCACCGCACCTTATGATCAACCTCAGGCACTGACTACAACAAACATGTTTCAAGCCAATCATGAGGATGCTTATGATTCAAACGTGGATGAAGGCCCCAATGCTGCAGCTGCTTTCATGGCTAACTTGTCATCTATAAGTGGAACCAATGGTGCAACCACCAGTCAAGTTAATGAGGTACACTCAAATGACAATCAAATCTTTGATAATGTGGATTATCAGTTGAGTTAAGAGATGCACCAGGAAGAACATTTAGACTCCGATGCTGAGACTGAGATTGATGACAATACGATCCCGTATCATCATTATCTTCTTGATACCGAAGCCCAAAATGTTCCAACTGACGTATCTGCTGACACATCTGATAAAGTTTCAATGATTGCCATCTTAACTGACTTGCAAACCCAACTAGATAGACATGCTAAGGTTAACCAAGAAAAATGTTTGGAAATAGAGACCTTAAAAAATGAGCTTCTTCAATGCAAGCAAGAAATATGTCGTCTAGATACCCACAAGGTCAAACTTGATCTTGAACACAAAGTTAGACAGGAACAAGCCCTAGTGATTCAGCGTAACAAGCGTAACGCTGAACTTGTGCAAGAAAACGATTTGCTTAAAGTCACTCTTTCAGGAAAAGAAAAATCAATTGCATTTTTACAATCTGAAAAGGAAAAGATTTTATCTGAGAAAGAGAAACTAGCAGATAGTTATCTAGATGAAATAGTTTGTTTAAAAACTGCTAACAAAGTCGCAAGAGACATGTTGCAAAGATTTAACATGCCAACTCAAACTATTCCCATGCTTTCCAAGAAACCTAAAAAGGCAACCGATGACTTGCACAAGGACATCCTAGGCACTCGCAACCCAGGTCTAGGTTATATGGCCAAGCGTGCTCAACCTGTTTTGTATGATGCTGATACCCTTTTGCATCCCAATCACCACCCCGTTAGTATATGGGATAGTGAAGAGGTCTTGGTACACCAAGTGGTTAGCATGAAAAAGATGAACGAAAAACCAGGGCATGTTCGACCCGAGAATGGCTTCTATGAGAAGTTAAATGCTCTTATGTTCGTTCCTCAGAAGGAACTATCTGGAGATCAGGCGTATTGGCTTTCTGCCAACGAAATTGCTAGTCAAGCTAGTAAATCAGCCACGCCTGCTACTCCTTTTGTTCATAAAAGTCGACCTCCAAGTCAAGTTCTGGCCAGTCTTCGAAAAGTTAATGCTGTTTTTCCTCAATTTGAAGGTATCATAAAAGAAAGAACAACACAAAAACCAGACTATGTTTCTGAATGGTGTTATGATTATGCAAAACAGTTTGTTGAACAACAACTGGTACCATTTTACGACCATTTCAAAAAACATATCCAAGCTGCTAATGATACACTTTTCAAAGAAGTAAAAGAATATGAACAGATTTTTGATGACTTGGATGCGGAGTATGAACGATGTGTTCTTGATAACAAGAACCTGACCATAGAGAAGAAAAATCTTTTAATCAAAAATGACTGCTTAATTGCTGAATGTTTAGAAAAAGATATCTGCTCTATTGGTGCGTTAACTATCCGATATTGTTGTGCCCCTAGTCAATGTGCCCCTTTGCGAAGATCTTTAGATCGCATGGTGATAGGGGAACACACTAAGTTCTTGAACTTGAAGCTGAAGTTTTAAAACAACAAAAGATGGTCATTGAATCTGAGAAACGTAACTCTCATTTACAAAAGACCCATATTGATTTACAACTTAAATTTCAAAACTATAAACAGTGCATAGACACTTCTAGTGCCTCCAATGCTATTTTTGAAATAAATAAGTTAAGAGATCAGCTTCAAGGAAAAGACACCACTATCAGGAATTTAGATGCTCAGATCAACATCATGAAGGTGTTGAATGTAGGTTCCACTGAAGGTAGTTGTGACCAACAGGCCTTAGACACTGATAGAATTCAGTTGAAAGATACGATTACCTCCCTTAGGATTCAGCTAGATGGCCTTAAGGTAGAAAACGTGAGTCTGCAAAGACGGTATGATGAACTGTCAAAGGCGAATACTCACTCACGTACTGCGTACACTGAAAAGCTTAGTGCTTTAACTTCTGAAAATACCAAGCTGAAAGCCCTAGTGCATGGTAAAACAAGTAGTGGACCTTCAACCTCTGAGAAACCCAAAGTACTTGCTTCAGGGATGTATACCAACAGTTCAAAGTACATTCCACCTCCAAAAAGAGCCAACTGGGTAAAACCAACCCCGTTGCCTAAGAAAAAGCAAGTTACTTTTCAAGAACCTCCCAGGACTTCAAATAGACCCACACAGAAACCACCAGTGCAACAAAACAAGAAGCCTAATGTTCCTGTGAATCTGTCTACAAGAACCAAACCTGCCACTGAATCTCGCAAACCTATGCCAAAGAGCCACACTCGGAACCATCATATCTTGCCCAATAAAAGTGTGAACGCGAGGAGAGCAGCATATCACAATAGGAAGTTGAATGTTGTTGATCATAATCAATTTGTGATTCGTTCTTTGAAGTCTGTGAATACCAAAACCCCCCAGGCCAAACATAGTGTGAATCATACTAAGAAGGTTTGGAAAGCAACCAGAAATCATAATGTGAACACTACTAAGACAGCTTGGAGACCAACTGGAAAGGTTGTTGGTAGTGTTAAGCCTCAGTGGAAACCCACTGGACGACATTTCGCGTTGTATGATAACTGTCCTTTAACTAGGATAATGGAACCCATTGTTGAGCCTTTAGAACTTACCCCGAGCGTTAGTTCTAGTTCCAAAGTTACTATGATCTCTAGGTTCACTGATTGCAAACTTAGTGATCGAAAGGCTGGTTCCAAGGGGTTATCTGGTATTTTTGAATGCTAAGCATGGTATCCTTTGTATATTTGTGTTTTTTTTTTATAAAAAAAATTAGAGTAGTATGGCTTGCAGTTATTTCAGACTGTAACCCGGTCTTAACCCAGAGACTTAATGTACGTTTCAGTGCATTATTTCTTCCACAGACAAGAAGTTGTCTAAGCCCCGAACCATTTTTCTCATAAACAACTTGTTTTATCAAACATGTTCGGGTTAACCAAATCAAACATTGACACGGGTCATTGTTTGAGGGGGAGAATCAGTATTTCTAAAAGTTGTTGCAGGTCAAAAGGACTTCCTGATGCTGATTCTATTGATGCAAGATTGACACGACCAACCGTTTACAAGTTCAAGACAGACTGCAGTATCATTCCTGTCTGGGTATTCTAAAGGTCTTGTATCAATTACTCACTTGATTTATTGTGCTATTTCACCTCACCTCATACTTTGAGGAGGAGTTTGATACATTTTAAGTCCATTCTAGATCAAAACCATTCACAAGTTTCATACTTTTGATCGGGGGAGAGAATGTGACTTACACATGTAAAACGGATAATTAATGATTCGATTGATTCTAAAATGCTAAGTCCTATCCTTGCATGTGCAAAACATCTTTCGATTATCGACGCACATGTGTAGGGGGAGCATAAGTGTTAATATGATCAAAAATGTCAAGGTACCAAAAGTTTGTGTTATACACACGTATCTTGATAAATGACAAAGAATCTTTTGTTTCATGTTCGTGAAAGTGATCTTATGGAATGCTGAGGAAAGAGATGTTGTACCACCAGGGTATTCGTATGAATGCTCATGCCTGGTCTTCGGACTGCGCCCACTAGTGAAGTGGATTTCCATAAATGTACTTGTACAAGTTTGGATTTCCCAAGGCACTTCATATCTTTCGGGATATATTTCAAAACATCATCAGAAGCATTCTGATTTAAACTTTCGTTTGTGCCCCAAACAAATTTTATAAGCACATCGAATGTTTTTCAAATCATTTTTGCCACAGGCCTTCTACGGTACTTAATTGTATTAAGAAGTAAAACGCTGAAAAAGGAATTGTACGGTATAGTCAGCAGATAGTAACTGTACTGACTCACTCTTTACCATTCTATTAGTAGAAATACTTATAGTGTGTTAGTCTTCGGACATCTGGTCTAGAGAACGGCGAACATTAGGGAATCTGATACTTAGGTATTAGAGGAACTAGCTTGTCACGTGCCAGAAAACCTGTCAAGAAGGTTCTTTTAATGAATCTATCTGATCACAGGTGCAGTATTCATACTGTAATCATTGATCCTCACGGAATCAGAGGTTAATGTAACCGACCAGATTGAGTATCGTCTATACTCGGTCCCTTCAAAATATAAAACCTTTGTGTGTTCACAAAATGTTTTTTTCTAGAACACATTAAGTGGATTTTACATAACAAAATGTTTTTGTTGGTGACTAAATTGTTCTATCATAGCGAATGACGACTCAAAGTATCCGATGAAAGACATGCTCATATCCTTACTCACATATCTGAAGAAATCAAGAAAGTTTGCATTCAAAGCTTCCGCACAATCTCTGAAAATCAATGTCTTCTTCAAATACTAAAAGTTATAATGATTGGAAGAAGATACATCATCAAAGCTTTCAAAGATTCCAACAGATATGAGCATGTGAGACTAAAGATCAGCGTATGGCAAAGTCAAAGTGAAAGAAGATCACAAAGTAATTCAGAGAAGTAAAGCTTAAACAAGTCAAAGATCAAGATCAAGTCATCACATCAAGTTCTGAAGATCATGATCAAGGTGTTAAAGATTGAATTACCAAAGCACAACAAGTGAAGTACCCTATCAACAACGAGCTAAAGAGACAAGCACGAGTGAGCTAACTTCTCATGACCTCATCTAGGGGGAGATTGTTAGGTTCACATAAATGGATCCGAACAAAGAAGCTTTGGTCTCTCGAAGTTTCAAGACAAAAGTCTAGCTCGAAAGACAATGTTAATTAATGTTTATTATGTATACGGGCCAAGATGTAAAAAGCCCAAAAAGAAAGCCCTCAAAGGCAAATCCTTTTTAGTATAAATACACCTAGTTTAGTCAAAATTAGGTTAGCCACTCCATTATTATTTTTCATCTTAAGGGTTTGTAGCAACTCTTGTTTCTTTCAATAAAAGTTCTTTAATGTTTAATCTTTTATTGCCATTGATCTTGTGATTTCATCCATGGAATGATCTAGGGATCCTACAGGTATGAATGAGATACTTCCATTGAGGGGAAAAGAAAGATTTATAAAAAGTAAGTTTATCACAAAGCTTTCCATACCCCATCAATTAAAGGTTTTCAAAAATCTTAGTGTTTGTAAGACAAGTAATACCATCCTCATCATTAAAGTGAAGATCTCTCCTCACAGATGATTATGTTATTACTATAGTCTTGCCATCAACTTTGGCATAAATTTGTGTTTCATTATTGACTATTTTGGTCTTTGCAGTAGACCAAAACTGCTTAATATATGACACATAGATAATTGTACTTACAATTAATGCGTACCTGATAGGACTAGCATTAAGAAAATCAACTATCTTTGCAAAATCAGCATTATCTTCTGATTTTTCCAAGCATGCCACCATATTGTAAGAATCAGCAAAGGTTAAGTCCGTCATTGATGAGAATTGTAAATGTCGGTGATGAACTCGAGTTAGGGTTTATAGAATTGAGATCGTAAGAGTGTTTAAGAGTGATTACTTTGTGAACGAAAACGGTTTTATAAGGAATTAAGCAAACCTATATGTGAAGTAACCAACTAATTTACAAAAGACACCCTCAGTAGTTGTATCTCTAACGGTAACCTAGCAGTGCTAACTTGGCCCAGCAGCATTAACTTTTTGCCTGGCAGCACTAACTTTTTGCCCAGCAGCATTAAGTCATGCCAACAGTACTAACTCTTGAGTTACTAGAATAAACCCTAATTTTATCCAAGTAGTATGTCCCACTCATTCCAATCATCAATCTAATCAAACAACACCTTAGAGATTAAGTATTCCAACGCTAGCAGTCAAAAATTAAAAACGACTAACATCAAGTGCTTTTGTGAGTAAGTCTGCAACATTATGATCAGCGTGAATCTTCATCACTTAAATTAATCTCTTCTCATATGAATCTCTGATGAAGTGATGTCTAATTTCAATGTGCTTAGTCTTTAAGTGAAATACTGGATTCTTAACTATGTAGATGGTGCTTTCATTGTCAATGAAAATCTTGGTATTCATGAAGTTGTATCCATAATCCAGCATTTGATTTTAGATCCATAATACCTGACCACCGCAATTAGCTATAGCTACATACTCTGCTTTAGTAGTAGAGTTGGCAACTATAGTTTGCTTCTTGCATTGCTATGAAATCAATCTACTTCCAGGAAATTGACAACCTCTTGTTGTAGATTTCTTGTATAAACTTGCACTAGCATAGTCACTATCAGAATAAGCTTCCAAGTCAAGTGGTGAGTCCTTAGGATACCAAAGGCCTAATTTAGGTTAACCTTTTAAGTATCTAAAGATTCTTTTCACAGCATGAAGATGTGAAACTTTAGGTGTGACTTGAAATCGTACACAAGCACATACATCAAACATTATATCAGGCCTAGAAGCTGTTAGATACATCAATGATCCAATCATTGATCTATATAAGTGAACATCAACATCTTCAGCTTCTACATCCTTGAGCAATGGCTTTGAAGTCTCTATGGGTGTACTTGCTATCCTCATAGTTGAAAACCCAATCTTCTTCAAGATTTCATCCACATACTTGTCTTGGCTGATAAAAATCTCATCTTCTTTTTGCATCACCTGCAATCCTAAGAAGAAAGTAAACTCACCTATAGAACTCATCTGGAACTTCTTGTGCATCAATTTCTCAAACTCATTGCATAACTCCTTTTTAGTAGATCCAAAAATGATGGCATCTACATATACTTGAACTAGTAGAATATTACCTTTGACCTTTTTAATTAATAAATTCTTGTCTATTGTCCCTCTCTGAAATCCATTTTCCAATAAATAGGTAGACAAAGTCTCATACCAGGCTCTAGGAGCTTGATGTAGACCATATAATGCCTTTTCTACCTTATAAACTCTGTTAGGGAACTCTAGATCTTCAAACCCTGAAATTTGACAGACATAAACTTCCTCTTCAATCTTGCCATACAAAAATGCACTCTTCACATCCATCTGGTAAACAACAAAGTTCATGAATGAGGCATAGGCTAAGAACAGCCTAATTGCTTCAATCCTAACAACTGGAGCAAAAACCTCATCATAATTTATTCCCTCTTCTTGAGTGTAACCCTGTACAACCAGCCTTGCTTTGTTTCTAACAACAATACCTCTCTTATCTTTCTTGTTCCTGTAGACCCATTTTGTACCAATGGCCGTCTTGCCATATGGTAAATCAACCAAAGTCCAAACCTTCTTCAATTTAAACTGTAGAAGCTCATCCTGCATTGCTTCTATCCAGCTTAGATCTGTTAAAGCTTGAATCACCTTCTTGGGTTCTACTTGTAATATAAAACAAGCAAATAGACAATTTTGAAAGTCTTTGTGGTTTGTTCTCCTCTGCTTTTGAATTAAACTCATCAAACCATGTTCTTCAGAATTCTTAGTCATCCTTCTTGTTTGAGGTGCTGAATGTAGATCTCTAATAATCTATTCAACTGGATGATCTTTGTAAACTCTTGTTGTTGCAAAAGGACTGACAAGCAAAGATGACTCCAAATTATTCATGTCTCCTCCTACAACAAAGTCTTCATCATCATAAGCATCACCAAATATGTCAGTATCTTCCAAATTAGGCATCTTTGGATCATCTGGAGGATTAGTATTAAAATAAGATAACCCATCAAAGTTAACAAGTGGACTAGTAGTATAAATACTGTTAGTGTTATTAACATCATCATCTTTTGTTCTAGCAGTATTAACAGGAGAACTAACAACAAAAACACTGTTAGTTCTGTTAATGTTAATTTTAGCTTCTTTCCCTTGAACAATCAACCTTTCAAATTCTCTTAAATCCTGATCATCCTTGTCATTTTCTTTTGCTGGATCCTTAGTAGTATTCTTTTCAACATCATCAGCAATCTTATCATCTGAGCTCTTAAGACTTGAAGAGATAGGTGAATCAGGAGTCCATAATGGTAGCAGTATATACTCATGACTAGGTACTGTCTCCTTCCCAGCTTGACCTACATCTATGCTTTCTTTGGTACTTGCATTACCATTAGTTTGATTCCCTGCAACAACTGGCTTATAATTCATTGATTTTTTTAGTTTATCAATATTAAAAAGCCATTCTGGTCCACTCCCTGCAACATTGGGTTTATTTTCAAAAAAAAACAATTTGCAAGGTCTCTTCTACTATATTGGTTCTACTGTTAAATACTCTAAATGCTTTACTATTAACAGAGTACCCAATAAAGAATCCCTCAACAGCATTCCTATAAAACTTACCTAGATGATCTAAGGTGTTAAGAATAGTAACAGGACATCCAAATGGTCTCATAAAGCTTATTGTTGGTCGTCTACCATTAAAAAGTTCATAAGGGGTCTTGTTGTGAGGCTTAATTACCAATACCTTATTCTGTACATAACAAGCAGTATTAACTGCTTCAGCCCAAAAGGTAGTAGGTAACTTTGAATCAGCTAGCATAGTCCTAGCAGCCTCTATTAGTGTTCTGTTTTTCCTTTCAGCAACTCCATTTTTTATGGAGTCCTAGCAACACAAAATTCTCTCTTAATCCCTTTCATCTCACAAAACTGATTCATTTCTTATTCTTAAATTCAGATCCATTGTCACATCTGATTCTTTTGACTTTGTGATTTATTTGATTTTCTATTCCTGTTATAAAAGCCTTAAGGATTCCATTGGTCTCATCCTTAGTTGTTAAAAAGAAACCCAACTAAATCTACTAAAGTCATCTGTGACAACTAGGCAGTACATCTTTTTCATTATACTCTTTACAAAAGTTGGACCAAATAAATCCATGTGCAACATTTATAAAAGGCAAGTTCTAGGATTAATTAACACACACACTCTCTCATTTGCAAGTAAACTTCCATTTTCTCTCTTCTTTTCTCACACAAACCCACGGCTCATATATACAAACTAGGGTTTCCCATAATTTTTGATTTTACAAAGATACAAGTGTACTAATGTTCTTAGGTATTATATCTAAGGTGATTCAAAGTGTATTGGAAGCTTGGGTGATAATTTCAGTAAGGTTTATATCAAGAAGATAATTAGGGTTTTCAAGTGGAATTAGGGTTTTCAAGTGGAATTAGGGTTTTCTTGGAAGTATTTAGGGTTAAATACCTGGGTTTAATTTGTGTAGCATCTTCTTGCATCTTCATTGAGGTCAAAACATAACCCTAATCTCTTCTAATTATTCATTTACATATTTATATACTTGTTATTATGTTAATCACCAACCAGGGTTTGTTTTTATGGTTTATAAATTAAAACAAGCATGTATAAAGTTCGAACATAATTATTCTTATGGTGAAATGATGTTTAAAATGCAAGAACACACTTTATATAAGTGTGGATTAATTTATAAAGTTCATGGATAATTTAATTGTTATTAAGTTTATTGCAAATAAATTATGAGGACTTTACTTGGACACTTTACTTGGACAAAAATTATAGACATAATTTAGAGGACCTAAAATGTACAAAAGATGTGGTATAAAGTAATGTAGAGGACTTGTACAAATTTCACTAAGTAATAAATTATAAAAACTAGTTTGTAATATATAATTATATGCGGACTCTTTTGAGCTTACTGTTTGGATTCGAAATTTTATAAATTTTGGAAGCATTTTATTAAAATAGTACGTGTTATGAAGATTCCAAGCATATAAGAAACTCGAAAAACCCGAGCTATAACGAAGAAGTTATGATATTTATAAGATTACGATAATTAAATATATAAAAGTGTTTTTATAAAAGTTATTTTATAAAAATAGTTATTGTTTCAGATCTGAGAAAAAGGTACAAATATTTTATGATGATAGATCTTCTCAATAGGAAACTGTGCATATAAAGAACTCTAAAAACAGAATTAAAACGAACGAGTTATGGGTTTTGAAAGATTTAAGTTTATAAAAATAGTTTTATAAACACATTTCGAATTTACTGTCTCAACTCAGATTTTTATAAAAATAGTGAGTAATTTATTTGAATTGATTGATTCATCACGATTTCATACATATAAAAAACACGCGAAACAAAGTTAAAATGAGCAAGTTACGAGTTTTCAAAGGTTTCGGATAAATAGAAATTACAGAAACTAATTAATTTATATAAATAACTTTTTGTAATTTTTATAAAAATATAACAATCTGATAGAAATTAAAAATATGGTTTACGAGTGTTTTCGAGTCCATTTAGGCTATAAAAACCTTAAGGAATTGATGAGGTGTCATTTTATACACTTTTCGGGGTCGTTTAACCCCCTAAATCGTGCATTTATGCCCAAAATAGGTACTTAATCGTTCCTTTTCAGGTATTTAGCATTTGGAAGGCATTTGGAGGAAATAAACGTGACTTGGACTCATTTGGAGAAGAAATGGACAAGACTACGGACCTACACCAACATCTCTCAAGATTATGTTCTCAGCGGCTGGAGACGGCGTCATAGATTACACGTGACGCCGTCACAACTCATCTCAAGACGGCGTCACAAGATCTCTAGAAGGCGTCAGAATGCATGACCCAACCCATTATCTAGAATATTCTATTCATGACGGCGTCACAATTAAAATGCGACGCCATGACAGTGATTTTCCTATATATACAAATCTGTTTTTAGGGTTTTAAGTGTGTAACTTTAGATTAAAAGAAAGGGACGAACCCTAGTTCTTTTAGCAGCTGTTAGGGACGATTTTAGGGCCTCAAAATCCTATTATACTTCCTTCAATTCATGTTTTAATCAAGTAAGACTATCTTAATCATTCAATATGTCTTGTTGTGTGATTCTTATCTTTTCTTACTTTATCTTTAACATGCTTAGCTAAACCTTCTATTGTGTTTATTTATGATTGTATGAAACCTAGGATGTAGATCTTAGTGGTGTTGCTTATTATGATGAATATGCATGTTAGGTCTTAGAAAACCAACTTTTGTCTGTATCGTTGTTGATATGTCTAGGAAAACATAATTGTGTAGAAAGGATACCATCGGGTAACAGTCTTCATACTACATTTCCCCTTATATGGTTGATCCACTCTTAATTTATTTCAATTACATTTAATTTACTCTTAGGGGCCTTGTAATAGTCTTCATACTACCTTACTTTTGCATTGCCTTAATGGAATATTAAATAGACGGGGGGTTCGTGTAATTCGTTCATGACTTAGGAAATAATTACATAGATCATCACAAGTGTGACAAAGCAACAACACTAGGAGAAGCAATCTAAGGAGTAATACATGATTAAATAAACACAATCTTTTATTATATTGTTATCACGAGTAGCTTAGATTATTATTTAGTTTAATAGCTAAAACCAACCAATCTCTCAAATATATGATTTACCTACTTTCCTATAAACATAAAAACACAAAAAGAATCTTCTCTCAACCCTTGGAATTCTGTTAGATCATGATCAAGCCTTCCCAACCTATTCCCCTAGAGAACGATAACAACCCCCGAGTCTTGCCTATACTACACTACAATAGTTTGGTACACTGCCTAGGGAGTAGTAAAACTTCTTGTAGAAGTCCCTTACAACAACCACAACAGGTTTTTGGCACCGCTGCTGGGGAATAGTTAGGTTCTGGTCATAGTTTAGCTTAGTTCTACTTGCTTGAATCCTTTCAAGTAAGATTTAATTTCTGCATATTAGCTTTCTCGTAGTCTATCTATTCTTTGTGTTATTTGTTTCGTAACCCATTCTCGTCAACCACCATAGGAGACGAGAATCCTATCCGCACTCTAGGAGACTACTCCAAACCTAGCCACAAGGGCTATAGGAATACCATCGAGCTCCCCGTTAGGAACGACGTGGTACCTCTTCGATCCGACACCATCTGATTGGTGTAAAATGGATGCTCATTCCATGGACTTCGGTCAGAGGATCCAAACCAACACCTCAATGATTTCCTAAAACTAGTGGACTCACTTGACCTTGATGGTGAAAATAGGGAAAGAACGCGTCTGCGTTTATTTCAATTTTCCCTTCGCGATCAAGCTATCAATTGGCTTGAATGTTTTCCAGCAGGATCCATCTCCACATGGGAGGATCTTACTACCCGATTCCTTGCTCAATTCTTTCCACCAGAAAGGACCTCAAAACTCCGCAATGATATCCTGATGTTCCAACAACATCATGGAGAATCTCTATCTGAAGCATGGACTTGTTTCAAGGACTTACTACAAAAAGTACCCTATCATGGCATCGACCTTTGGCTCCAAGTCCAAATTTTTTATGACCATGTCAATCCCGTCATAAGATAAACCATTGACCAATCGGCCGGTGGTAAGCTTCGTGACCTAAACGCCAAAGAATCCTGGGCATTATTAGAGGACCTCGCCCTCTATAACAAAGAAAGTTGGAACGACCCAAGGGATTTTGCTAAGCCGGTCAAGGCAATCGCTTTGCCTCAAGATGTCCCGAGTACATCCGACCATCGTCTAATCGAGATCGAAAATCAAGTCCAACGCTTGATGCAAGCTCATCTTGCTCTGACACAACCTACCCAAGTGAAAAAAGTCACTACCTCATGTAAGATCTGCAGGGTTCCTCACGACACTTAGTATTGCATGGAAGATCCCGAACAAGCCTTTGCTGAATACGCATCCTGGCGTACCGATGAAGCGAGAGGTAAATGGTATACTTTTAAGCCCGAGCAAAACAATCTTGGTGACACCTATAATCCATCATGGAGAAGTCACTCAAACCTTAGGTGGAGACAACCCCAAAATTCCTAAAATAATTTTTCAAACCCACCTAACCGGTTCCAACCTAACGGTTCAATCCCAAACCGTTCCTTCAACAACCGTCCTCAAAATTTCAACAATCAGTCAAGTCTAAAAGGATTGGTATCTAACTTCATGGCATCTCAAGACGCTAGATTATCCAAGTTTGAAGCCAATTTCAAACAACAACAAAGTGAGATGACCAACAAAATAGACACTGTGTTGAAGGCCATCACTGACCAAATAGCGGGCACATTACCTAGCAATACGGTTAAGAACCTGAAAATGAGTACTTCCCTAGTTTTGTCTGCTCGTTCTTACCCAACTGAAGACCCGCAATGCTCAACCCATGTCTATGGCTCAATCAACGCCATCACAATCCACCCCAAGCAGCCTGAAGGATCCTAAGTTAATAGACGTGACGAAGGACGGGAAGAAGAGGGAAACCTAGGAAACACCATCTCTAACCCACACCCACAACCAGATCCGTTAGCTTCCATCGCCACAGAACATATACGAAAGCTGAATTCAATGCCTCAATCACTCGGATTGGTTCCCTAATCATCCAATACGAAATTTGTCTCCTCTGAAGAGGATGATGGAGAAGTAATGTTCATCGAGATCATATGAGATGATGATGAACCTTAAAATAAGGGTCCCAATAAAGGTGAAGGGGCTACAACAGAAGGACCGGCGGTAGAATACTTCGACGAATTTCCAACTAGAGATGAGCAAACCTACCATAAGTACCTTATGTGTGGCCCAATCCATTAAATATTTCTAAGGAACCCCATCATCACAGAGGGATGTCCCTCGAACCTCAAGATACCATTCAAAATTGGGCATGTGCATGTAGAAAAAGCCTACATTGACCTTAACTCCCCTCTAAATATCATGACCCGAATGATGTATAATTGGATCATGGGGAGAAAACTCTACCCTAGGCAAAATGTGAATGGAGGAGTTAGTAATTTCACAGGAAGGATTAAAAGAATGCATGTCTTCGTAGGAAACTTCACTTATATCGTAAACTTTATGATTATTAAGGACATTAACTCAATTATAGACCCTAGGCTGTCACAAGTAGTGCTAGGGAAACCTTTTATGGAAATATCCAACATGACTCACGACCCACTCGAAGGAGTAGTCAGGTTCACCAACGAAAACAATGAAGTTGCCTATAAGATGCCCCATAAGATAGAACAATACGACTCATTGTCGGACCTTGAAAAAGAGCACACAAAATCAGTCTACCTTAGGAACGAGGAGGACAAGAGAAGAGGAGTAGAGTATGTAATGAGCAAAATATTAGGATTTTACAAAGAATGCCTAGAACTCGGACCCGAATACTTAACAGGAATGGATGATGAAGGAAAAGTCGCGTAAGAACATGTGACTTCGAGTCTAGCTACAAGACTAGTAAATAAAGAAAAGCGCTTCTTGGGAGGCAACCCAATATTTACTTTTCCTACAATTAGGAGTGTCATGTGTTTTATTCTTCTTATTTTATTCTATCATGTTTCAACTCTATCTTGTAATCTGTGACATCCGTCAATTTTAAGGTCAATAACCGAAAGCAAACGTATGATAATTGACTCTCTTGATTATTTATTGAGTCACTTTTATGTGGTCGTATCACTCTTAGCTTTTAAAGCTTGTCTATGTGCAACATGTGTTTCACGTCGCTATTTATCCCGAGCTTTAAATTCTATTTTCTAATTTTATAGAATTTATTTTATTATTTTAGCATGTTTTATTAAAAATCATTGTTTTAATTATTCACGAGTCCCGCGTTGGATATTTATCCATTTTATCGATCGAGAAATCAACAATTACATATTTTAGCTTCGAGAGCTTAATTAGTACTTTTTTGACTTTTCTCGTGTTTTTGGCCAAAACCGCATCAAAATAGTGTTTTTATAATTTATAACGCGTTAACTAAATAATTAGACCGAGAACTATACAATGCAAAGTTAAAAAAATATACATAACCAAACACCCTCCCCCTTGTTGACTCCAACAATAAGCTAAACCAAACACCCCTTTATTACCCTTTTTTACTCCAACAAAATTAAAAACCAAACACCCCTCTAATTTTTATAAATATGGAAGATGCTAGTTAATTACTTTGCTATATAAATCCTATAATTACTTCAACTCCTACCATAAATCACACACACACACAACGACTCATTTTTTTCTCTCCCCCTTCTATTTGTTCGACGAGCAGCCTCAAACCACACCACCAAAACTACCAAAAATATTTAATCTTGACTCCTAAATCACTTCCATTCAATCCTAAACCACTTCTACACTAATCCCCATTATCCTTTAAAAGATTAAATCAACATGCAAGATTTTTATCAAGATTCTTGATTTTATTGATTTTTTATTTCAAGGGTATTTGATCATATTAAAGATAATTGGAGCAACAAGGGTTAAATATTAAGTGTTCCTACAAGCTTTGGTGAATCAAAATCGAGTTTGGATCATTGTTTTTGTGTTTGTGGGTTTTGGCCAAAGTCAAGAAACCATAAGGGTTTATGGTTTTGATCTTTTAACTATTCCATTGTATCTTTGTAAGTATCCTAGTTAAATTTTGTGTTGATGGATTATATATTCTTGCATGTGAATAGTTTTATGTCGAGCATCCATGGAAGGTCATGCATGTTGCGTTTTTGGGATATTGATAGTTTAGGATAATTAGCATGATTAATTGGTTGGTTTGAGCATATTGGAAGTGTTATTGATGTAAAATTTTTACGATTTGTAGGTGTTATAGAACCCCTAATTAGATCAGAAAGTTTAGGCTCTTGTCGGCAAAATTGTGATATGGTAAACTGAGTTTTGATCTAAGATTATGATAGGTTATGTCCGTAGCTTTGTGGCGCTAGTTCGCGCGTCCGATAACGCTTAAAAACGAGTTTTCTATGCTAGTTAAAAGTTTGGAAATTTGTTATGTCAAATTCTGCACTAGGCGATTTTGCGTAGAATTTTGGGTCAACTTGCGTGCATCATAACTTGGTCATTTTAAAAGATTTTATAGAATTTCTTAACTCTAAAACTAAGTTCAAAGAGTCTACTTTCCAACGAAAAATGCCTCATGAATTTTCAGTAAGTATAAGTTAGTCAAATTGAATTTACAAGATGTGTTGTCAAAACTGCAATTCTGGTCCAGAATTTGGATTGCAAAGATGTAGTGAGCAGACATATCAAAACTTAATCATTTTCAACGAAATTTGATCTGTAGCATGTCCATAATATGTGTGAGGTACTTTAATTTTTTCATAATTTTCTGGAAGGTTTAAAGGGGGTCTGCTCATGCCAAACTTTGTTAAGGTTCTAGCAAACCATGTTTCGGACATGTTGCTTTGTAGTATTTTTGAAAATCGTTAGACATACTAGGAATTTTTGGGAAAATTGAAGTAGTCTAACAACACATATAGGTGGTTGGAAATGATAGATGAGAATTGGTTGTGGTCGTTTAGTATTTCTTTAAGAGTCGTCAAGCGACTAGGAAAACCGATAAAATTTTAGGAAAACGTAAGTGTGGAAATGGTAGTTTGCGTCTTGAGCATGGATTCATCGACATAGGATTTATACATGTAGATATATATAATATTCCATATCATTTCTAAATACGCATTTTCGCATATCTATATTTTCTTATACGCGGACCATTATTATTATAGGTCGCGGTTGAGATCGTTATTGGCGTTCTTCTTCATTTGTTGATTTTCTCGATCGATACTCCTATCTTTGGTGAGTTTCTCACATCCCCTTTTTCTTACATGTTCTAAATGTTTTGGGGTGGAAAGCATGATGTGTCGTTTTCATACTCTTACTTGAAGTAATGAATCTTTTGAGCATATTTGAACTTGAACTTGTTTTGAACGTATGGAACATGATTTGAACTTGTTGAACTTGGTACCTTGAACTTAATATGTATGTTGTTGTATGATTGGAACCCGCCACTACTTTTAACTCATTTTCTCCCTCAACGGGATTGAGACGTTAGTACTTATGGATAACGCTATTAGGAGATTAGCCCCTCCTCACTCCCTGCACAAGGGTGCGTAGTACTAAGTGTTTGTACCACACTATACAACTAGAACTTGATTGAATGTTGGAACGGTTAGGCTGAATACGTTTAAGTAGTGCCTCGCATAATTACTATAGCATACATATACTTTGATTTGTTTAGACTCCCAACTTATTTGGAAATTTATTTCGGTTTGGACAACTGATATTGATAATTTGCCATTAAGTTGGCAAACTTTTATCGAACATCTACTCTTTTATAAAACTATATTTGGTGTACATATTCTTGAGAACTCACCAACTATTTCGATAGTTGACCGTTTTTATCATGCTTTTCAGGTGACATTCCTAAGGTGGAAACTTAGTGTGATTGCATTTGATTTTTCAAGATGTCTACTTTCTTCCAAGTTACTGTCTTTTTGGATATCCATGTTCGGAAGAAACACAACAAAGGTTGGCTTTTGTACTTTAAACTTTTACTTGTAATGTTTTAATTCGGATAACTTTCTTTTATTTAAAATCATGTATGATTTTTTATCTATCATCTTGTGTGATGTTTATTAATATGTTACACCTCGTGTTTTCGCCTTGGTGGGGTGTGACAGATTGGTATCAGAGCCTAAGGTTATAGAGAACGCCGGTTTTATTTTCAAAAAATAAAAATCCAAACTATAACCAAAATGATTTTATTTTTCTAAAAACACCGAACATGAAACAAGTCGAAAATATTCCGAGTGGTTGCATCATTAGACCTAAATTAGACATAACTTGATCAACTATGTCTAATTCAGGGAGTATCATGCAACACTGGGTATAGTCATTATTTTTAAACAGGTTTACAAATCGACTTTCCACTTTAGTCACTGAAAAGTATATTAGGAACTATGTGCACCGTACAATGCATGCTTTTAGATGTCCATTATTTAATTTTAGTACATCATGCTTATTTGGATTGATCTATTTATGTTCTGAGTTTGCTTTCACATCGGTTACTGTCGTTATAGTGTCACACTATCCCTAAGCACCTTGTCATCTAGGACACCGTTATACTCACAATATGTCTCATAGATCGTCTTCGCGCGCTAATGATTCTGCGAGTGAGTCGCGACGTACACCTAAATACTTTTCGTACCTTTACCCTGCATAAGACCTTGAGAAGGACTCATTGATAGATGTTAGGAAAATATTGTAAACAGACTTAATACTGTTAGTATTAAAGTTAAGTCTGTTAGTTCAAGTTAGTACTGATAGAGTAATAGTTAGTACTGTTAGTGTAGAAGTTAAGTCTGGTAGAGCAAGTTAAGTCTGCCAGCATTAACTTAAGTCTGACAGTATTAAAGTTAATACTGTTTAATCAGACAATTAAGTCTTTTGTAATTATAGTAATAGTTATCAATTAGCGTTAATCTAGGAAGAGATAAGCATTATCTCTTAACGCGTTTAGGGTTCCTTAAGTTTATAAAAGGAACGTAGTATAGTATTTGAATATGTATGAGTTGATTGAGTATTCACAATCAAATAGTAATAGTAATAGCAAGTTTAGTATTTTGTTCTTGTGTTCATCTTGGTATAGATATTGATATTCCGCGTCAATATTTGTATTCACGGTTATTGTCTCTCATAGTATCTTTGGATTCATTCAAAGGACTATAAGTCGTTTAAGGCTCATTGAGATCCTGATTTAAGTCTACAAGTGGTATCAGAGCCATCCAAGGGGGACTTTACACAGATTGATTTAGATCAAAATCTTTTATTCCACCCACACAAAATCAAATAGTCATGTCTGCAAACGATGATTTTTCTCTTCATGATGATGAGGAACTTTCTCTTCATGATGATGCATCTTTGGCTGGATCTGTTCCAGCATCCAACAAAGGAGATGCTCCTGCTAAACCACCACAAATAATCACCACAAATACACTTTCAAACATTAAACTGCCTGTTCTCCAAAAAGATGATTATGATACGTGGGCGATGGAGATGGAACATTATCTTGAGTATATAGATAATGAGGTCTGGAAAGTGATTCAGAATGGAAATTCAAAGAAGAGAGTCACCAAAGGTAAGGATGGTGTATACAGGGTTCTTCCTCCAACCACGCAGGAAGAACAGTTTGCTGATGAGAAAGAAAGGAAAGCAAGAACTCTACTGCTAATGGCTGTTCCAAAAGATCATCTCAGACGTTTTCATGGCATGGATGATGCCAAAGAGATCTGGGCAGCCATCAAGACAAGGTTTGGTGGTAATGCGAACTCGAAGAAAATGCAAAAAGCTTCGTCTAAGGAAAGTTTAGAGAAAGGGTATGATAGGTTCCAAAAACTCCTATCACAGTTGGATGCCCTTGGTGCTGGTGTGTCAGATGAAGATGCAAATCACAAGTTTTTGAGGTCCCTTCCTCCTGCATGGGACAGTCTAGCCATGACAATGAGAACAAAGAAGAATATTGACACTCTGTCAATAGATGATTTATACAATAATCTGAGTGTCTTTGAACAAGACATCCAAAAGACATCATCTTCTTCCCTGGCATCTGATAATGTGGCTTTTATATCACAAGCCAAAGCCTCTTCAAGCAAGCACAAGCCAAGCCAAAGCTCAGGAAGTTATAGTTCGTATACCACTTCCTCTTCCAAAGCAAAACCAACTGCTACTCCTGGTCTTGCTGATGAAGTTATCCATTCTTTTCTAGCCACAAATGCTGATGATGTGGATTTGATACATGAAGATCTAGATCAAATTGATGACCTGGACTTGGAAGAGATGGATATAAATTGGCAGATTGCTATGACTGCCATCAAGATCAAGAAGTTCTACAAGAAAACAGGCAGAAGGCCAAGAGTGGATGGAAAAATGCATGTGGCATTTGATAAGAGAAAAGTTGAATGTTTCAATTGCCACAATACTGGGCATTTTGCTAGGGAGTGCAAGTTTAAAGGTTCAAAGGAAGGTAGCAGGCAGGAAGCAGGTAGAGGTCAGGATTTCAAGCCAGTGAGAACTGAAAAGGAAGCTTTGATGACTATTGATGAAGGTCAGATCAATTGGGTAGAGCAGACTACAGATGAGGAACTCAATCATGCTCTCATGGCCTTCACTGTGAATAATGAGGTATCCATGTGTTCTAAATTGTGTTTAGATTCATACAATGCACTTCAAGCTAAGTATGATGAATTGCAATCTGAATTTGGTACCCAAGAAGCTGCCTTAGTTGCCCATAAGCTAGCTGTTAAGAAATTAGAATCTCAGCTTAAAGCCTCCCACAAACAGCAATCTTCCTTAAATGAAAAATTAAATTTTCAGGCTAATCAAATTTTTGAAAAAGATGAAAAGCTGAAAAAGTATAGAAGAATAGGAATGAAAGCTGTAAAAGATAAAGATGTTTTACAAAAAATTGTTGATTCTTGGTTTGCTTCTTCTAAAAATCTTTGGAAGCTAGTTGATTGTGGGATGAGCTCAAC
>BQNB010057060.1:0-38381 GCA_026074375.1 Tanacetum coccineum
TCATATCAAAATACGTTTCTATCATTAAGATATAACCCTAAAATTAACGCGATCTAACCCTAACCATTTACACCAATATGATTCTAATTAAACCCTAAACACTCTAGCATGATTAATACATCCTTCATTACAGAAGTTTTTAAAACTCTAATGATCCACCATATTAATTGTTACATAATTTAAAGAAAGCTAAACAATTAGGGTTAATGAACATACCTAAACCTTGATTCTTGAAACACTAAGTCACTAACTTGATCTTGATAAAAAAATATTTTTTCTTTCTTCTTGGTTTCAGCTGATCAACAAAGAAAAAGAGGAGAGGGTTTTTGGTATTTATAAGATTTACAAAAAGGTTTAAGATAATTACCTATTTAAAATTTTAATTAGACTAGGATTGTGTTTCCTTTTTTTTCCTCCCTAGTCGGCCAAATAAATACCCCTATATATATATATATATATTTTTAATTATTATTATTTACATATTTATCTTCAATACCTTAAGTATTCCTAAAAACCTAAGCTAATTTCGGTAAACCTTTTTACATAAACGTTACTTACTAACTTTCTAAAAATAACTTTTCATTTCACAATTTACTTTCTATATTTAGAAAGCCCTCTATAAATATCCAAATTTCACTCACTTCAGTTATTACCAACATGATACATTTCCCATAAACGCTTATCACAAAATCATCCAACTATTAATGTAGCATTGCATGCAATACGCCATTCCATTCCATTATCACTATACGTGAACAAATGGAATACTCATCACCAAACATAAACGCACTCAAAATGAAATGATCATTCACCTCAAAATGATATCATGCACCTATTCAAACCACTTAGCACACATATATAACACATAGCACACAAGCAATCACACAAAATGAACTCTTAGCCATTTCTAAGGGTATCACTTGTTGTTCCCAAACTTGGATCTTATGCCTTAGGTTATAAGGTTATTGTTATCTTGGATAAACACAAGGTAATAATGAGAGAAACTTTGTTAATGAGTTTCACCAAGGGCTATGCGGAATCTAACCTTTAGTGATCAAGAAGATAAAAATGAAATGAAATGGAAATAGTGAATAACTAAAAAGCTTTAATATTATTAAGAGAATAATACGAGTACTCTGACAGTACTAGGGTTTACAAAACCTTAAAGCTATGAGAGTAGTATTGTGAAAGATGTGTGTATATGATATTCAAGATCTATCATTCTACTATAACCTAATGACTCCTTTTATAGCATAAGGAGCCCTGTACAAGATAAGACCTAAACTAGGTTCTCCTAAATATATGAGATTATACAACAGATACATTCCATAGATAACTATAACGCGTCTTTGTATTGAGTAATCTTATCTTTAAGCAGCTTGTGGGAAAGTCTTCAAGCAGTGGAAACCTTGGCAGTGGTAGAGATACACTAACAGTGGGAAAAATCTCTAGCAGTGGGAACCATATAACTAGCAGTGGGAATGCCTTAGCATTTTATTCCCAACAATCCTCCCCTAAACTTGATACTTCATTTGTATGTCAAGTTTCCAGAATAAAATGATTATCTGGAGAGGATGCTTCAAACACCTTATTCCTTCTTGATCTGTTCTCTAATTAAGTTGATCATCTGAATTAAGTCATCATCAAACTCACTTACTTCACACTTATGATCAAGCATCTTCTGAAGTGTAGTCTTTGGAAGTGGATACTCAACATCATCAAGCATGTAGATAATCATACCTTCCATTATCAAACAATGTACTCTACATGATTTGTACAACCTCCAACTCTTAATAGGTGCTTCAAACTGCCATAAACCATCAGTAGCAACAGGTTCAAACATGACCTTTAAAGGCCAGAATAGACATTTTTCCAAGTCACTATTTGGTAATTCTTCCTTAAACCTATCTTTGACTAGCTTCCATAGAGTCACCATGTCATCTCTGTCAAATTCCTTAAGCATAGCCTCAAAATAAGGATATGCCTTTGGTGCCTGACCAACTCTAAAAATCTGATAAACCTCCCTTAGCTTGTCTTTGAAGATTTTCCAGTCATATATTGGTGCTTTGACAACTGAAGAAGTAATATCCACTGAGGATTCTTGTCTTACTAACACTACCCATTGTTGATGATTTATGATCTTATCATGATCATCACTGTCTTTTTCTTTAACATCTTTATTCCCTTCAGACAGTTGTTCTGAGCCTTCAATTGTTTTCAATCTCTTAGCTCTTTCCTTTTCTAATAGAGTGCCTGTCCTCTTGAATCTTTTACTTTCTAGCTTAGAATCCATAGGCACAAAATCTTGTATGCTTTCCCAAACTGAAATGAAAGTCTCTTCAATCTGTTCAAATGTCATGCCCTTGAAGTTTTTTGTCTTCCATGCTGATAGATGGAATGTTGATAGGAATAGGTGATAAAGATGTCATAACAACCCCTATTGATGCTCTTGTCCTTCTTGTATATGGTGTTACATCAGTGGTTGTAGTGATAACAGCAGCAGTGGAATCCTTTTCACTAGTAGTGGCAACAACAGTGGGAACAAATAAACTAACAGGGGGAACTGGTGGACTAGCAGTGATAAAAACTTCCTTTAAACCTCCACTAGCTAGTATATTAGCAGCTCCCATAGAACTTAAAACATTCGCCAATTCCCCTGTGCTCTCACTCCCTTTGTCAGTGCTTTTGTTGCTATCCCTTTCAATGCCAAAATCCTCCCCTTGATCTATCATTCCCCCTTGTTTGGAGCATCCTCTTGAACATCTCCTCTAGTTGTTTGAGTATCCTCCAAAGTCTTGATCCTGGTCTTTAATTGTGAGATTTCCAAATCTGGACTCTTGATTTTTGCAGCCATCTGAGAGTGTTGACTTTGCAATTTGGTACAAAAGTCCATCAATTCGTTGAGCTTGAGTTGCAAACTGCCCTCATCACCACCAAGAGAAGTAACCCTTGGAGATGATTCATGGGGCATGGCAGAGGTCTTAGGTATGTTTTCCCTGTCCTGCCCTGCATCTAAGCTAGTGGCAGTAGGGAAAGCCTCTCCATGACTGTCATCTCTTGGAGGAGATGCAGGCTCATCTGCTCCAGGTGTAAGGGCTTTAGACTGAGCAATCCGGATAGCCCTTTTGGTTAATCTTATAGGTGTGGGAGTATGTGATGGAGTTGAGATTTGTTGGGATGGAGGTTCTTAAGAGGATGTGAGAGTTGTTGTCTCATGAGGAATAGGTTCTTGAGATTGTGGAAATGAAGCTTGAGGGGAGGGTGTGTGATGGGGCTCAGTTGGGTTTACTGGCCCTTCACCCTGAGGAACTATCATAGACTCAAACAAATCAACATTTCTACCAGAAAAACTTGGGCTATTGACCCTAAGAGTTGTAAAAACTTTGGCAGTTTAAGAGGGAACAGGGTAAGTTTGTGTATGTTTAATCTCCCCAAATTGACTCATTTTCAAAAGCTTTGCAAGAAACCTAGGGTACATTAGAAATTTTTTGCTACCCTTTCTTTTAATATTTGTGATCATACCATCAAAAATCATTTTAGAGAAATTATAAATTCTGTTTGTGGCAAGGCACACAATAGCAGTGGCAATGTTACTACTAAATTCATTAAAGGCAGTACTTTTAGGACTTAAACATTGCATGATGGTATGAATTATTATTATTTACACTGATGGGTTTAATTGTCCTTTTGAATGATTATATCTATGATTTGGTTAATTTGTTTTTACCCATTCGGGTAAGATTTTGCAATTAGGTCGTTCAGACAATCTACTTATCCCGTTCATCTTCTTATAGTTAGAGTTTCCTTCTTAATAGTTGTGTCCTGTGGTCTGGACTGGCGTTGACATGTGATTGGTGCTTGTTTTTGGTTTCGCATCCGCTGTGTCAGATTCCTAGCTGGGGTACATTTATTATTCGGAAGGGGGTTTTAATTGTGAGGGGTGTAATTTTTTTGCTGACGTTGAGGAGTTGCGAGGGGGGGGGGGGGGGGGGAGGGGGGAGGGGATCCGGGGGGAGGGCAAGGGGGGGGGTGGGGGGGGGTACGCGGGGGGGTGTGGAGGGCGGGGGGTGGTGGGGAGGGGGGGGTGGGGCGGGTTGTGGGGGGGTGGGGGGGGGCGGAGGGGGTCGGTAGGGGGGCGGGGTGGTAGGCGGGGGGGGGCCCGTGGGTGGGGAGGGGAGGGGGGTGGGGAGGGGGGTGGGGGGGGAGGGGGTTGGGGGTGGGGGGGGGGGGGGGGGGGGGGGACGTGGGGGGGGGGGGGGGGGGGGGAGGAGGGGCTGGGGGGGCGTCTGGGTGAGGTGGGGGGGCGGTCGGGGGGGATGGTGGGGGGCGGGGGGAGCGGTTGGGGGGGGGGGGGGGGGGTGGCGGGGGATGCGGGGGGGGGGGTAGGGGAGGGGGGGGGGGGGGGGGGCGGCGGGGTGAGGGGTGGGGGGTTAGGGTGGGGGGGCGGGTGAGGGGGGTGCGGGGGTGGGGTGGAGGGTCGGGGGGGGGGGGCGGGGAGGGGGGGGGGGGGGGTGGTGGTTGGGTGGTGGGTCGGGGTGGGCGGGGGGGGGGGAGTTGGCGGGGGCGGGGGCGCCTGGGAGGGTGTGGGGGGTAGGGCGGTTTGGTGGGTTGCGGGGGAGGGGGGGTGGGGGGGGGGGAGGGGGGGGGGGGGGGGGGGGGGGAGCGGGGGGGGGGGGTTGGTGGGGGCTGGTTGGCGGGTGGGGCGGGGGTGCGGTGGGGGGGGAGGGAGGGGCGGGGGGGGGCGGGGAGGGGGGCGGGGTGCGGGGCGGGGGGGCGAGGTTGTGGGTTGGGGGGGGCGGGGGGGGGTGGGGGCGTTTAGGGAGGGCGGCGGGGGGGGGGGGCGGGGTGGGGGGGGGGGGGAAGGAGGTTTTTTTGTTTTTTTTTTATGTTCCTTTTTTTTTTTTTTTGTTTTTTTGTTGTTTTTTTTTGGGGTGGGTGGGGTGTGTAGGTGGAGTGGGTGGGCATGTTGTGTTGTTGTGGTGGGTGGGGGGGAGAAGGGTTGGGGGGGGGGGGGGGTGGGCGGTGGGGGAGGGGGGCGTGTTGGGTGGTGGGTGGGCTGGGGGGGGGTGGGCGCTGGGGGGGTGCAGGGGGGTGGGGGGGGGGGGGAGGGGGGCGGGGGCGGGGGGTGTGGTGTTTGGGGGCTGGGGGGGTGGTGGGGGGGGGCGAGGCGGGCGGTGGGGGGCGGGTGGGGGGGGGGGGGGGTGGTGGGGGGCAGAGTTGGGGGGGGGGGGAGGGTAGCGGGGAGAGGTGGAGTGAGTGTGTGGGTTGGGGGGGCGGGGGGGGGGGTGGGGGGGGGGGGGGCGGGAGTGCGGAGGGAGGAGGGGGGGGGGGGGGGGGTGGGGGGTGGGGGATGCGCAGGAGGGGGGGGTGTTGGGCGCGATGAAGGGGGGGGTAATGGTGGGGGGGGGGGGCGGGTGGTGGACGAGTCGAGGCGGAGGTGGGAAAGGGGGCGGGCGGGTGGGGGGGGGGCGGGGGGGGTGGGGGGGGGGGCGCGAGCGGGGAGGGGGGGGGGGGTGCGGGGGGGGGAGGTTGAGGGGGGGTGGGGGGGTGGAGGGGGGTGGGGGGTGTGCGGGGGGGGGGTGATCTGGGGACGGGTGGGGGGGGGGGGGTGAGGGCGGTAGGGGTGCAGGGGTTGGGGGCTGAAGGGTGTGGGTGGGTGGTGGGGTGGTGTGGAGGTTTGTCTTTTTGTATTTTTTTTATTTTTCTATTTTTTACCTTGGTTTGTTGATTTCTTAGCTGTTTTTTTTTTTTTTTCCTTTTTTTTTACTTTGTTTTTTTTTTATTTTTTTATTTTTTTTTTTTTTGTCTTTTTTTTTTTCTTTTTTTTTTTTTTTTTTTGATCTTTCTTTTTTTTTTTATTTTTTTTTCTTTTGTTTTTTTTTGTTTTTTCCTCAAGCAATGGTCACTATTGGGGAAGTCAGTGTTTTGCTCTGTTTCTCCAAATTGAAAACCTGTTGTGATAATCACAAAAAGCAAGCTTAGACATTGTTTAGGGTGCAGGGTTAAAGATTATTAGATGAATTGGACAATTGGTACTGTGGGCAACTTCAATGAGATTTTTGCGTTTAGGGCACTAAAAAGAATTATGATAGAGTTAAATTAAGATAATTGAGATTTGAGAAAGAGTAAGTCATTTAGAAGAATAGAAACTATTTTTGAATACTCTTGTGAAGAATGTTATATAGAGGACATAGACGGCCAAAAAAATCTCCAATCGAAAATTTAATTTAGGCAACTTACTCTTGAGCCCAACACAGTGCCAACGGCTATATTGTCAGCGGAAAAATAGTCAAACAGTGGTAACTAACGCTAACAGTGGAAACAAATTGGTCAAACAGTGGGAAATAATCCTAAGGGTATCAACTTATCTTCAATAATCAAAAGAAAAAGCCTACCATATCTTCCATACACACTTGCAAAGCAAGTATAGTCATGCTTTAATGAATTCATGAGTCCTTTGTCACTATTTTCTGACCCATGAAGTAAATTAACATACATTTTTACCACTGTATCCCTGTATTTAACCATTCTAAAATTTCCTTGGTCACAACCATCCCCCCATACCCACAACCATACTAGGTCAAGTGTCTTGGCAGAATGAGACCCTTCTCCAATAATTATACACCCAAATGCCACAACACACGACATGCACACAAAAATCGCTTAATGAGACATGAGGGCAACTCTTGCGGACCAAATTTGTGTATAACCCATGAATGAGATCACACACTACAGTGCCTCGAAAGTGAAGGACTCTAGCAAGTAATTAAACTGGCCTTCATTGTCACAAAACTCTCACTCACCAGTGGGGACAGTCTAAGACTGGCCATTCTATGAATACCCTAATCCTAGAGGTTCCTATAACCCATCCCGAGATAGTATGACTTACAACATGATGTGGTTACACTTTTGATTCATCATAGAAGCCTTTTCATGACATGCTCAGCATGCAATTGTTAGTCCAAAACCAAGAAAAACACTAACAATGGAAAGTTAACCCCAACAGTGGGAAAATTTACACTGGCAGTGAAAACTGAATAGTGGGAAAAATAACTAACAATTGCATTTTATACTAGCAGTTTGAACACTTATTTATCTAAATAACAGTGCAAATCCTATACAGAACTTTACAAAACTTAAGAAAAAGACATTTTTAGGGATTGAGCATTCCAATACTTACAACTAAGTATTGGAATCTTCCCACATCAAAAGGTTTGGTTAAGAGGTCTGCAACATTATTATCTGTATGAATATGATCCACATTAATCAACTTCTTTTCATAGACTAGTCTCGTATAAATTGATGTCTTATATCATTATGTTTTCTTGAGTGACTGACTAGGATTTTTAACTATACAAATTGCACTGTTATTGTCAATATATATCTTAGTGTTCATAAAATTGTACCTATAGTCCAGCAACTAATTTTGAATCCAAAGAACTTATCCACAGCCACTTGCAGCTGCCATATATCTGCTTCTAGTTGTGGCAGGTGGCCAACTATTGTCTATATTTTGGCATTGCCAAGAGATCATACCTTCGTCCCTAAACATTGTCAACCCCTTGTGGTTGCATTTTCTATCTTGATTTTCACCATCCATAATCACTGTCTGAGTACGGCCTCATAAGTCAAAAGGAGATTATTTAGGATACCAAAGTCTAGCAAAGGTTGACCTTGTAGGTACCTAAAAACTTCTTGACAAGCATGAAGATGACAATCGTTAGGTGACACTGGTGTCTAGCACAGATACAAAACAGCAAACTTAATTTCTGGTCTTGATGCAGTAAATACATTGGAGAGATCCAATCATGGGATACCTTATTGTCCTAGATCCACATCTTTGCCAGGTCCATCCTTGCCCCAAGGATTCTCCTTATCCATGGGAGTCTTTGCTGTCCTTTATTCTGAGTACCACAAAACTTCATTGTGAATATCACAACATATTTGTCTTTGTGTGATGAAGATGCCAATCATTCTTTTGTTGTAGTACTTGCAATCAAGAAAGAACGGTGTGTTCCCCCTAGCCGCAATTTTTGATATTTTGTCATGTATTTGGGCATCTAAATTCTCTACAAAATTTTGATTTGATGATCCAATAAGGATAAAATGTCATCTACATACACTGGTACAGGCAAGAAGTCTCCTTTGTGCTTTATGATGATAATGTTGTTAAGGGTACTCTTTGAATAGCAATTAGCCTATAAATATTTAGACTTGAGCTACCATACCAATGCTTTTTAGGTGCTTGATGGAGTCCATTCATAGCTTCATCTACACCTGTAAAATTTATCTGGGAACTCAGGATCTTTTAATGTTAGGAGGTTTGCTTCCATAAACTCTTCATCAATTAGTCCCATACTGATAAGCACTTTTGCCATCCATTTGGTATACTGGAAATCTATATTTGAGCATATGTAGAATAATCTAATAGCCTCAATCCTTGAACTGGTGCAAAGACTTCTTCTAATCCAATTCCTTCTTCCTGAGTATGCCCTTTGCCATATGCCTTGCCTGATTTCTAATTAATTTCCACTTGCATTATTTCTTGTTTTTGAGGACCCGTTTTGTTCCAATAGATCTTACCCCTTTAGGACAATCAACCAGAACCCAAACCTTCTGAATTTTGAATTGTAGAAGCTCTTCTTGCATAACTTCTACCCAGCTTTCATCTTTAAGAGCATCAAGAATCTTCTTAGGTTCATCTTGAGACAAGAAACATGAGAATAGACAAAGCTAAAGTAAATCAGGATTAGTCTTTTGATGAATTGTAGCTATGAAACTTTGTTCTTCCACATTCTTAGCCTTGTGTCTAGTTTAAACAGGAGTATCAATGGGACCAATTATCTGACTTTTTGGATGATCTTTATTAATTCTAAGAGTAGGAGTTGGACGAACTTGTATATCAGTCTCCATGTTGTTATTAAGCTTTTTAACTTCAGTCAAACTAGGTAAATTAGTTGTATCCCCAAAGAAATCTCCCATCACATTACCTAATGACAGTGGCTCTGAGTATCTTAACCCTCCACTTGAAATGATCTTGGGAAGACTTAAGGTTATAGGAGGGATATATTTGCTACTAGTTGGAATAGGTGTACTGACAGTGGGAACCGCAGTTTCCACTGTTGGGCTTGTAAGAAGCTCAGGTGACTCACTATCCAAGACATTTGTTGCTAACAGCTTAGTTACTAATAAAAACTAAACAGTAAGGACTTTAGTTCCTGTTGTGATAAAAACAAGCTCCACTTGATCAACTAAGGGAGTCTTTTGAGACTAGCAGTGGGGATGGTGGTTTTCCACTGCTTTCAGATTTAACATCAGGAGGCAGTCTACCATAATCTTGCTTTCATTTCTGATGGATCATATTTGGCTTCACTCTCACATAATCATTGAAGGCTCTTTCCATATGAGGCATCATGGAAACCAATTTGCAGAGCAATGAATCTTTAGAGAGGGGGGACACGTTATCCTGACACAGCTTGGATTAGCAACTTCTTTTGTACCTGAATACTGTTAGTCAGCAGATGTTCCTGCAACAACAACTGGCACATAATTCATTGAATTGGTTAGAGAATCAATATCAAATAACCAATTAGGACCAAGCTCTTTCCATTTGGTTTATTTTCTAAGGGAAATACACATGCAAGTTTTCTGTCTTTACTTGCTTGGTTCTCTTGTTTAAATACCCCTAATTGCTTTACTTGATAGGGAGCTATCCAACAAAAATATACCTTCATATCCTTTAGCATTTCAAAACTTCAATAAGTGGTCCAAGGTATTAAGGATACATGACAGGACCACCCAATGGGTCTTAAGAATCTATAGCAGGGAATCTTACCATTAAACAATTCATAGTGTCTTATTTTGGACTTGTAACCAAAAAACCCTGTTTTGACCATAACAAGCAGTGCTTACTGCTTTAGCCAAAAGGTAATCGGAGTTTAGCACAGCTAGATAGTCCTTGGCCAGCTACAATGGAGAGTTTATTCTTCTTTCAGCACACACCATTTTGCTGAGGGGTTCTTGCATTACTATACTATCTTTTAAATACTCTCTTAGTGCCATGTATTCATCCATCTCTTATTCTTTAAACTCAACCACTTTATCATGCCTGATTATTTTCACGCTTAGGTCTTTTAGATTTTCTATCTTCTGTGGATAAGATATCATATGAATGTACCTGATTCATCCTTAGTTTTTAGTAAAAGAACGTCCTAGAAACAACATAGAAAAATATCATCCCAACAAGCAATACCATTTAGGATTTAAGGCTACTGACAGAAGTAGGGTCCAAAACAAATCCATATGCAAAAGTGTGAAGGGGCTTAAGGATAGAGTCCACTCACTTGGTCTTACATGAAGCCTTTTGCTGTTTTCCTTTGAGACAGAACACAGGTATGGTTATTTCAAAACTTTATGCAAGGGTAAACCTTTAAACTGATATTCCTAAAAATCCAACTTATTTTGTTTTACAATGCAGATAACACATAAACTTTCTATGCAAACCATTATTTACTTTCATCACAAGGCCTTTGCAATCAACAACGTCAAGTGTTTTTTGAGGAACAATATTGTTTAGGTCAATGGAATACATATTATGTTGTCTAGGTGTCCTAAGCAACACCTGAGAATCATCAACCTTAAAATCTTTTCCCAACACAAGGCACCTCACTGAGTCAGTGAACAGAAACACTATTTATGTTCGTCATAAAAATTGAGACACACTAAACAGTTTTTTACTTTAGTTCTTTCACAAAATAAACATTCTCAAATTCAAGTTTACCAGTTTTAATTGTTCCTTTACCAGTATTCTTTCACCTCCATGTGTCCAAAAAAGACATTTTACTCCATCATAGGGTCATACTCAGAAAGGTAAGATTTTGTTAGCCAGTAATGTGTTCTAGTGTAACCATTGTCATACATATCCTTTATCATCAATGTTGCCCTGCACAAATAAAGAGAGATGTGTTCCTTTAGGGACCAAGCCCGTACTGACATTGAGCGCCTCTGTGTATCAATGTATTGGTATTTCTTGAAAGTCACAATACACCATTGAAATTTGATCTTGCACCAGAGTATTCTTTCCTTAGGTCTTCCAAATTCCAAACGAGCTGATGCCTCATACTTTTCCTTGTTTCCCAATTCAGCAACACCTGTTGGCTTGGCAGTACGAACATTTGAGCCAACAGTGGGAATTTTTGTTCTACCAGTGGGAACTTTTGGAACCCAAATTTGATTTTTAGCTGCTGTTTTTCTTTCAAATGGTCTTTTTATATTTGAATGTGCTGTTTTAAAAGATGTCATTGTTGGATGAGCAAACATCATTTTGGTTTGTTTTCATAATAGGTTTTGAGCAGATTTTGTTCAAAACAGCTCTGGGTTGTGTCATATTTATTAGTACATGGGGATTTCACTTGTTTTGGAGAATATTACCCATAGCCAGGTTTCTCCCTTATTAACCATATTCCACAATTATGATGCCTGATGATCAAGTAGCCCATATTTATTAACATGCTTTTATTTTTGCATCCAAAAAAGTCTTTTCCTAACTGTTTGGATTTAAATTATTTCCATTCCTTTGGTTGCCCCTAAACTTTTAGGACTTTTTGAAGTATCTTTATACATCTCAGATATTTAACAGTTGGTTTTCTTGTATTTTTAGTATTATTGATTTTTATTGCATATGGCACATACAAGGTTTTTCACAAAACTTAATCATAGGCCCTTCCATGACATATTACTACCGATGTTTCTTCCTTGCTTAAAATAGAAGGTTTTTATTACCATCCTAGGTTCACTCTAACATCTTTTGACACATCTACACTAGGTGTGGGTCTAGTTTAATCAATGAATGTGTCATCCACAAATTCAGGTAAACCTGTCCATGACAGATTTATCTGAGGAGGTGAATAACTTAGTATGGAGGTATGTGGTTTAGCAGTTTTTTTTTTATTTCTCATTATGCCCCAACCCCGTATTATCCTTCTAACAGATCTTTGAGTCCCCTAAGGATCATTTAAATTTTGAAGCATTACCAAATCCTGCTAGTTATGTCTAATAGCTTTCTTTTTCCTTTTTTCAACTCCTCAGTTATTTTTGTAGATTCCAATTTCTATTCATCTTTAATTTCTACATCTCTCCTCAAGCACTCTAATTCTTTTCCAGTATTTAGTCTTTCATTTACTTTAAATTTACTAATCTAGCCTGCAACTTGAGATAAACCTCTTTTGTAGTTATACAAGTCAGACTCACAATTACTAAGTTCTTCATTTAACTTATTAATCTTAGTGTTGAGGTTTTCTGTGTTTTTCCTATATGATTTAAAACAAAAGAAATCATCATATACCTCATTATCTGAACTTGAGCTTGAAGCTAGACATGACATAGAGCGAAATTCTGTTCGAACTACATCAATCTGCCACAAGTTGACATGGTTTTCATCTTCATTAGCCATGTAGTCCAATCCCTCCAATGGCCATCATTGTTAGGAGCCAGATTCTTCACCTTAGAGGACCATACACCGATAGCTGTCTTCTTTCCTCTTGTCTTGACTTCTTGGTGCTCTGCACTCTCTAGCAAAATGACCCCATTTTGTGGCACCCCTAGTTCATTTTTGGAGAGATCAATTTTATGATCTTTCATTTCTACATCTCTCTCAAGACCTCTAATTCTTTCACAGCAATTAGTTTCATTTACTTTAAATTCCCTTACTAATCTAGCCTAAACTTGAGTATAAACTACTTTGGTAGTTATACCAAGTCTGACTCACAATTACTAGTTCTTCATTTAAATTATTAATCTTTGTGTTGTGGTTTTCTGTGTTTTTGTTTTTACCATATATGATTTAAAACAAAAGAAACTCTTCAATTTCTCATTAGCTGAACTTGAGCTTGAGTCAGTTGGCCACATACGAGCCAAATCTGTTCGATACATCCTCTGCCACAAGTGCATGGTTTTCATCTTCATTAGCCATGTAGATCCAATCCCATCCAATGGCCATCATTGCATTAGGAGCAGATTCTTCACCTTAGGATCCTTCCCGTTAGCTATCTTCTATCCTTGTCTTGACTTCTTGGTGCTCTGCACTCTCTAGCAAAATGACCCATTTTGTGGCAATTGAAGCATAATGCCTTTGATTTGTTAAAACCAGCTACATCGGATCCTTAAATGGTAATCTTCTTACCAGTCTTCTTCCAAAACCTATCAGCCCTCATGCTTAGCAAAGCCAAGTTCCATTTTGCTGTCCAGCTCCTTCTATATATCTTCTCAATCTGGTGTGATGTCCTTCTTATTTGATATTTGAGAACCACTTGCATTGAGTAGCTTATGTAGGCACAGATAGTGATCATGGATTAAACTAAGCAGCTGCAACTCAGTGCTAATAGTGGAAATTGACTTCTAACAGCTTGGAACACTAGCTGTGGGACTTCACCTTTTCCAATGCTGGTGTTGTTGAAGAATGAAGGCATGTTTGGTGGTTTGTCCCTTCTTCTTTTAGTCTTCAGGTTCATTGACTCTTGAGTTGATTGCTATATATCATCTGATATATTGTGTCTAGATCACTAAGTTTTCTCAAACAATGGTGTAACAATTAAACATATCTGGTGCAAGATTGTCAAAAAAACTTTTGGTTTAGATCATCTTTTTCAATTGGAACATCCATGAACTCAAGATGACTCACACTTGCTTGCAACTTATTAAACGGTTTTGTCAAGTCGTTTTGACCTTCAGCCTTAAAGTTGCTCATTATTGTTGCTTAACTGATTTGTTGTCTTTTTGGTGGCTTCATTTCTACAACAAAGTTTTCAAAAAATGGCTTCTTCCAAGAGTTCTTTGGCTATTATCATATTTGCGAAATTTAAAACTCGATGTTCATCGGGGAGAGCCAACAACAAAGTATTTCTTGCCTTGACATCATTTCTTCTTTTCTGCATGTCTTTAGCAGTTATGGCCACAGTCCTTCCCTTCTTCTTTGCAGAGGCTTCTCTTGCTACTGCTTTCCCTAGTTCTTCTGGTGGTACTTTGTAAGGTCAACAAACTCTATGACTTCAATAGAGCCTGTATTCATGTTTTGTAAGGTACTGTTGGATTCTGAATTTCATTGTTCAACCTTTCTATGTCAATGATTAAAGGAGTTTTGTGGCGGTATTGGTTGTGTGGTATTGGATCCATTTCTGTTTATGGTTCTAGTAACTAAGGTTAAAAGTGTTTGCTTCTTGATCAAAGTTTTTCTAAACAGGCTCTGTATACTCACTGTTGTTCCCAAACTTGGATCTTCTTGCCTTAGGTTATTTAGGTATTGTTATCTTGGGATAAACACAAGTAATCATTGAGAGAAGAAACTTTGTTAATGAGTTTCACCAAAGGCTATGTGGAATCTAACCTTTAGTGATCAAGAAGATAACAATGAAATGAAATGGAAATAGTGAATAACCAAAAAGCTTTAATATTATTAAGAGAATAATACGAGTACTCTGACAGTACTAGGGTTTACAAAACCTTAAAGCTATGAGAGTAGTATGTGAAAGATGTGTGTATATGATATTCAAGATCTATCATTCTACTCTAACCTAAGGACTCCTTTTATAGCACAAGGAGCCCTGTACAAGATAAGACCTAAACCGTATCTCCTAAATATATGAGATATACACAAGATACATTCCAAATATAACAATAACATGTCTTTGAATTTGAGTAATCCTTATCTTTAATCAGCAGTGGAAAGTCTTCAAGCAGTGGAAACCTTGGCAGTGGTAGAAATACACTAACAGTGGGAAAAATCCCTAGTAGTGGGAACCATATAACCAGCAGTGGGAATGCCTTAGCATTTTATTCCCAACATCACTAGCCTGATTAAATCACGTATGTCACAATTTATTCTACTTAATCGTTTCTTTTTGTTGTTTTAGCATTTGGGAAGCATTTGGAGGAAATACACGAGACTTGGACTTAATTTGCGAAGAAACAAGACAAGAATGCAACTCTACGGAATTTTGATCAAGCATGGTTTACAGGTTGTGAAGACGACGTCAGGATTCCATCTAACCCGTCATGGTTTCAAGGCGACGACGTCACTAACTCTTGTGATTGCGTCAAAGTAGCTGATATTAAAGAAGCCCTAAGAAGATTCGGCGGGCTGACGGGGCCAGGATTAACAAGCAACATTGTCAGAGTTGCAGGCCTATATATACAACCCTTATTTTTTAGGTTTTGTATGGAAAAATCATGTGGAAATTGTAAGTAAGCTTTGGAGCAGACATTTAGGTATATTGTTAGGGTTTCTTAACCCTTGTGTACTCATCATAACTACATGTTTAATTGAAGTGAAGTTCTTTATCCTTGTTAATCATTTGATTTGTCTATGTGTTGTTTAAATTATTCTTCGCTTTCAATTAACATGCTTGGCTAAATCTAAATTGTGTTTACTTATGATTGCATGAAACCTAGTTGTTTATATTTGTTATTACTTCTTGTTAATAATGTGCGCGTTAGGCTTGAAACCCATTTAAGCACGGAGCTAACGTGGTTAGCCAGTATTTGGTAAAACCATTTTAAATTGTATCAATTCGATTAAAGAAGTATAGTCCAACGAGTGCTTGAAACCCAGGTGTTTCATTTGAAAAACAACTCTCTGGAATTCAAACTGAGATTTAAATTCCTTTTGATTTCCATTGATATAATTGAAACGTCGGTTTTCTTGAGATTTTTAAATCTTGTTGACGAAGAATATTTCCATTTTTATTAACATTTGAATGAAATCATTCTGAAAATTGTTTTTTTTGCATCGTTTGAAAATCTTCCTTTTCTTGTTAATTGGCCGAAGGCATAGTCATTCTTGTTTTGCATTGAAAGCATTTCAGATTTGAAATATTTGAAAGAATACGACATGAACTTTGCCTTTGGTCTCCGCACGTTGTTTTACCGTGTAAAACGAGAGGGTGGAGTAACAAAAACTTGATTCTTTCTTTCCTTTTAAAGGTACCTGTCTGTAAACTCTTTTCGGAAAGTAGATGCTTCAAAAAAAGGTGAGATTCCTATAATTGGTCTTCAACCACTTGTTTAACCAGTATAAAACAAAGTGTGATGTTTTAAAAAGATTGGATTCTTTGTGACCCTTTGAGCTCTTGTCATTAAAACCCTTTGATAAAAAAGTATTTTCAAAATTAAGAGATTTTCTTAAAACTTCCTATCATTTTGTAAAGAAAGTCGTAAACTAGAAACCCTTCTAGAAAAACGGTTTTTTTTGAAGATTACACCCGAGTTAACCTTTTCCAAAACACGTTCTTTTTAGGTTTTGAAGATTTTGTTTTCCGATTAAGAGAATCAAAGTTTGCTTTTATAGCATTATATGAAGTTTCGTCAACACAAAGATATTCTTTTGACAAGAACGAATATCCTTGTTGATGCCCAATTTTTGATCCAAAGATGCAATTTGTTTCAAAAGCTGTAATCCTCTTATCATTGTTAAATAAACTTGGTTTTCCCAAAATTAAAGAATATCAAACTTTGTTTCCAACACCTTCCCTTCAGATTTTCAAGATTGAGTCCTAAAATGATTAATTTCTTACAAAAATCGATCTTTTATCGGCTATTAAATCCCATCCAACCTTACGAGCCAATTTTCGTTCAGAACAACTTTCATTATTTTCAAGTTTTCAAATCGCCTCAATTTTTGGCTTTCGTTGACCAATTCCAGATTTACCATCACACAAAATCTTTTGACATTTGAGCAAGTGATTTTTTTAGATGAAATAATCCTTTGATATCAAAATCACAATTTTCATTAACAAGAAGCATTCAATTTTCCCAATGGTTGCCCCTTTTTTTCTTCATCAGCGAAAAACATTCTCAATTATCAATTTTTTATCAATAATCAAGAATTTCTTTTATTTGTTTTTTTGCTAAAGACTATTCAGCTCATCAATCTTTAATTGAAAAACACTTGTTTAGTTATTTAAAAAGATTCTGTTTCTTCCCCGAATGTCCTTGGTTTACAGTTAGAAATATCCAATTTGCTTCTTTTTTGAAAAATTCAATCTTTTCGAAAATGTTATTAAACTTAGTTTAAGCAAATTCAAACAATTGAGACTTCAGATTTTCTGCCTCATTTTGTGTTACATTTGAAGTTTAACAAACTTTGGTAAGTCAACTTCAAGTGTTCATTCTCCTTTATTAATGATGCCACTCGATATTCCAACTCAATGTTTTTAGTTTCAATCTCATCAAAATCGACCTTAACTTTGACTTCATCACATTCATTAGTCTCAACTCTTGACCTTTGAACCGAATCAAACAAATCTTTATAAGTCTGTTTCAAATGAGCATTCTCGATTTGTAATGATGCCATAAAATTCTCATTTTCTTTTTGCAATGTTTTCAAAGAAGTATTTTCTCGAGACTTGTGCTGAAGTGCGATTTCAAAAGCAATACTCTTTGCCTCAAATTTTGACAAGTCTTTTTCCAATTCAACAATTCTTTTTGACAATTCCTGTGTGACTTCAAATGCATCATTACAAACTTTATCAGCTGTTTGACTCTCATTTGAAACATCTTTTGACTCTTTTGAAATTCTTTCAATTTCATCATGTAAATCCTTATTCCTTATTTCCACACAAGAGGTTATGACAAGATTCTTGATATCTTCAGTTAAGGATGCTTCCAAGAGTTGATCTTTTAAAAGTTCATTTTGTTTGAGAGTTTCATCAAGATCCTTCCACGAGAAACAAAACATCTTTCATTTCTTTTTACCTCTTCTTTTAAAATCGATATCTAAAAGACTTCAAAATAGACATGCATTCATCCGAAGAATGAATTTCGCTTCTACACAAACATCGATTAATCGAAGTTCTTCTTTAGACGTATAGAAAATGCTTTCTCGTTTACAATTCTTTTCTAGTAACTCAAACAATTTTTTGAAAACATTTTCCATTTCATTCAAATCCACAAGCATTGGATTTGCACTAGGCATTGATGCCATGCTTGGTTTTGTCTCAGAAGAAACTTTTTCAGAAGATATAAAAGATGATGGAAAATATGTTTGTTCCAGCTTGAAAGTTCTTTTTGAGGAACAAAATCGTCATAAAGTTTGTTCAATTTTCTGTAATCGATTGGTTTTATCTTTAACTCCTGAACTTTTTCATCTTTTTGAAACTCGTTCATTTTTAATTGACTCTTTTCAGCATCCTCAAGAGTTTCCTCAGAATCAAACACATGCAGTTGTTCATTCTTATTACAAAGTTCATAAGCACGATACAACTTAGGAATTTTGTGCATGAGCATGTTAAAAAAACGTATGGACCGTATATTCCCAAACCCACTTCCGTAAGTTGTTCCGAAAAGCTTTTTTGTTCATGAGCATTTGTAATAACTGAAGTGTTTTTAGTTGATTAACCCCATTTACAAACAATGTTTTCAAGATCTAGTGTTCTTAGCAAAAATTCCTTATAGAAACACCAATAAAAGTAGAACATGAAAACAAATTCCCTGTATAGATATCAGATCTGTGATTGAGAAGTTGTTAAAAAGCCTTCCGAGTACCTCCTCATATAGTAGGTTAAGACTGGATTTGTTTGTGATGAGGTAACTCTTGTTTCGTTTAAGATCTGTGATGTGAGAAGTGTGTTAAAGCATTCCGAGTTTAAATCTGTTGAGATTTGGTTCCGAGTTTGTTTTCGATTTTTTTTATCAGTGATGAGTGTTTATGGATCTTGAAGGATCTCTTGCAATAATTTGTAAACACAAAAAGACTAAACTGAGATCTAGGAAACTGTCGAAAAATGATTGATGCTTATCAGTTAAGATTTGAGCTTTAAGATCTGTGATGATATTCTTTTTGTGTGATCACTTGTTAGGTCTTTTAATCCTTGAATATAAACACACAAAAATAGAATCCTGAGATCAAACATGTAAGTCTGTCCGATGTTTGATTACAAATTTTGATTTTACTGAGTTTGTTAAAACGCGTGTTTGACTGAGACAAAAAGTCAAGATCGAGTTTAAACTTTGACCAAAAAATCAAAACTCTATAAAATCAGTTAAAGAACTGAGTTTGACCAGTCAACAAAACGTAAACTTGACCATGTTACGGCCAACATTTAACGTCATACTTCCAAATTTGAGATTTAAAATGCTTTTTATTGAATTTGACTTAACAAAACTTCTGAAAATCAAATAAGCACAAATAATGCAAAATTTTGTACTAATTTTGCCATGACACATACGATAAACCCCGTAAGCATTCCTCTTGAATAAAAACAGAGATTATCAAAATAAGAACAAATAAGCTCTAATGACAGAATTAAGCATAATCACGAAATAAGCAAAAACTTCCGATAAAACACAAATTCAGCATTTAAAACACGAAAACAAGAAGTTAAGCAACCGCGATCAGGGACGCAAAAAAGCCTCAAAATAAGCGCTGGAATAACTTCAGAGATAACTGACGAATAAGCTCCATTATACAACCCTAAATCGCTCCTGCAGCTCTGATACCCACTTGTGTAGTCCGTTTGATTTTATGATTAATAATCAATAGAGTGATGTGGTGATTTAGGTGTTGTGTGTGTGTTTATTCTAGAGAGAGAAAGATAGAAAGTAGAGAGAGAAAGAATGGGGGGGATTAGAGAAATGAGCATTAAGATTAACTTAGAGAAGACCTCATCACTAATGAGTAGGGAATGGTAATTATACCCAAATACAAGGAGTAGCAAGGAGCTTTGTTTTCTTAGCTTTTAGCTATTTGTCGGTTCCACAGTGACTTATTTAAGTCACGAGCCTATCACCTAACCTATACACAACATTATTCTTATTTATTACAAGACTTTATCTCAATAAAACGTCACTTTTATCATTCCTACAATAAGTATAGACTTATATGTAGAAATAATCTAGAACCACCAATAAGCCCTCCCCATTAAGCCGAGGCTTAAATAGACTTATTGGTCCGAGTCCATGAAACTCCAAAATACGTATATAAGCTTGAAAAAACAATGAAACTATGTATCGCATTTGGTTCACTACCATAAGCCTACAAAAATAGTCCACGACATACGTTAATACACAAAAATAATCAAAATCACTTCCTATTGATTTGGAGAAAGATTTTGTGAGGCATTAAGCCCAAAAATAATGCCAAGAAATAGCGTAAAAATAAGAACCGAATAAGACTATACAAGCCTACTATCAAAAATAAGCAGTCTAGCATCATATATATTCACCATCCACGACCACGCTGCCATCAAAAACTACAAAACCCAACCCCCCTCTTTGTTTCACCTTTTCTTTTTAACACAAACCCAAACACACCCCTTTTCTTTCGTTTCGCTTCCAAAACTTAATTTTCACAAGGATCAACATGTACAACTAGAACTAAACTACATCCTATGCATCAAAATAAACCCAAAATGACAAATGAAATTAAATTTGAAACTTTACCAAAGAAAAACTTCAAAAATGTATATTTCGACACGAACCCGGACAACCTAAACGTTTGTTTAAATGAATACCCAAATACACATACGTGATCCAACCCGAATAGACATCACGATTCTCGAATCAAAGGTTGGAAAATTTTAGTGGAATAGTTATGGTGAGGGCCGGACGAACGACACACACACACACACGAACACACACACCCCACATTATCACTTAGGTAGTGTGTTTTTTTTTAAATGAAATGATAAGGATTATGAGATAATGTTTCTAGTGGAAGGCATATACATGTACAATTTAAGATACATTAGCTAAAATTAAGCCATCTTGTTTCCTCCCTTGACTTCCTTGACCGACTAGCATCCTATAGGGTTTCGGGTCTTTCTTTTCGTGTCGGGATCACTTAAATACTCGTAAAACTCAACCGTAAAATTTACCCCAAAGTTAATTAGCATTTTTATTCACTTTAAAAATATTTTTTTGTCCATAACAAGAGTATCCACAAGACATATTTTCCACTTACAAACCCTTTTCAAAACTCATTTTGTACATTACCGGCACGAGTCGTGCACACGTATTTCGGCTTTTCTCAAATTCACGATGTCGAACCACACCTAATAACCAATAACACAATAAATACCTTTCCAAAAGGGAATTATTAATCAAAAAAAAAAAAGCTCAATCATCACATAATCTCATAAAATAACCATCTGTCAACAACGTACACAAAATCATGATGAACTGACAACGGTACAAATAGTCAAAGAGGACTATGTAATGGATATATTTCAGAACCAAAAAGAGGCAAAAGATTACATAAATAAGACTCACACCACCAGGATACAAAAGGAAACCATATAGTCTAGAACATGTGAATTATGAAGAAACCAAGACATGTTAGAGTATGCCTCCTAGAAATAAATATCAGAACTACTAATATTCCATAACACTTAGGGATCCAATTTGTCCAATACTCCATTGTCTTTTAATTATTTTATAGCTCGTAGAGATTATTCTATTCATCGTCGACTCTAGGTGCTCAAAGCATATGACGAGAAATCTCAAGCTTCTAAGTAATTTTGTGGAGCAATTACCTAGGGACAAGTAGAAGTTAGTAAATGATCAATAGCATCAATTTTCATAGTATAATGTGAGATCTTGATCAAGGGAAGTACATATCAAAAGGGATAATTTTTTTCAAAGGGCTGAATCATAATTTATTCTCCGTTGGTCAATTCTGGTTGATCAATTCTGTGATGCGGACGTGCTTTTTTGAAGTCTAAACATGTTATATTTTGTGATTTAAGGGAAATGAATCTTCCTCTCAGATTCTTGTGGCATAGATCATTCTCCATCACTCTCAAGACACATCTACACCCAACCCAATTTGCTTCTTCAAGGATAAAGCAACATCGCAACAAGTCATGTACAGGGCATAGTCGTCTTATCCACATCTATAGTCGATCATTCATCAACCTGCTTCGGAATATGATATTTGTTACACTAGGCCATCCAGAATTGAAATTCGTCACATATCATCTTTGTTCTTCCTGTGAGTTGGGAAAGCAAAAAAACGAAAGTCCCTTTCAGACTAAACATACTCCAACTCAAAGTACGACGTTTACAAAATTCTACACTTTACTATGAGGTTCCATGAGGGTCCCGAAAAGCTTTAATGGTAAAAATATTGTTTGGTAATTGTTGATGACTTATTCACGAATAATCCTTTTGGACTCAACCTTTTGATATCCAAAACGAAACATCAGAAGTTCTCATTGATTTCCCTCAAACTTTTCAAAGAGACTTCATTCTCAAGTTAGAAATATTTCGAACTAAAAAAGGCACAGAATTCTTAAATAAAACACTTCATGCCCAACTGCATCAAGAAGGGATTGAATACCAAATCGTCAACAGCTTGAAACAACCAGAACAAAATGTTATTGTCGAACGACAAGAACCGTACTACCTTATTAAGGCTTGCTCGAACAATGCAAAGCGCCGCTAAAGTTCCTTTGTTCTTCTGGCTGAAGCAAATTGCAAATCAACAGTGTTTTATACAAAACCGTTCACAATCGTATTCCTGTGACATGAGAAAACACCTTACCACATCATCATAGCCATAAACCGTTTGATAATTCTACATAGTTTTTGGTCACTTTTTGCTATAACATCGTCAGAGTTTTGGTGAAAATCTTGACAAAAAGAAGGTAAAAAGGGATGCATGTATTTTTGTAAGGTATTCTAACCTACAGTCAAGAGCGACCAGGGTATATAAGAACAAATATTGATAGACTAAACCATTCATGTAAACTTTGAGCATAATTGCCTCAATGGCAACAGATCACACGTCATGTTCCTGACCCTATTTCCACAAAGTCCGACAATGCGGCACATGACACATTACAGTTTAAGTCTCGGTCCCTAATGTCCAGAAAATGTTCTCAACAGCTGAGATCGGTAACAACTTCAAATTGAACGTGGATTGCAAATTTAAGTCTGATGTTCAGTGAATTACTCAATGGAACTTCTCTTGTTGTGTCAAAGTCTTCCGCTGTACATGCTGCTGATAATCCCGATAAACGTCAACAACATAACACAACTCACACTTCTACAACAACCGATGTTGCAGATCCACCTCCATTGAACATTCATTCAACACATCAAACTCCAACTCAAGTACCAACTGTCACTGCACCTGAGAACATTATTCAAGCAGAAACCAATACAGAAAATGCACAATTTGACGACGATGAATTTATCAACATCTTCAGTACACCGGTACAAGAACAAGGGGAGACATCGTCTCGTCATGTTGATTCGTCAAACATGCATACTTTCTATCAACACCATCCTTCTGCACAACGTTGGACAAAAGATCATCCATTAGAACAAGTCATTGGAAATCCTTCTCAATCAGTTAGAACAAGACGTCAGCTAGAAACAGATGGCGAGATGTGTATGTTCGCACTCACCGTGAGTCGAACCGAACCAAAGAACATCAAAGAAGCCATGGCTGATTCTGCATGGATTGAATCAATGCAGGAAGAACTTCATCAGTTTGATCGATTAGATGTATGGGAATTAGTCGACAGACCACTTTGCAAAAATGTCATTAACTTAAAGTGGCTCTGGAAAAACAAACGTGATGAGGAAAATACTGTCATTCGCAACAAATCTCGTCTTGTGGCTAAGGGATATGCTCAAAAGGAAGGAATTGATTTCGAAGAGTCATTTGCACCAGTTGCTCGGTTGGAAGCTGTACGGTTGTTCATTGCGTATGCTGCACACAAATCATTTACAGTGTACCAAATGGACGTTAAAACAGCATTTCTTTATGGACCTCTGAAGGAAGAAGTGTACGTAAACCAACCAGATGGATTTGTTGACCCATATCATCCTGACAAAGTTTACCGTCTCAAGAAAGCATTATATGGTCTCAAACAAGCACCAAGAGCGTGGTATGATGAACTCTCCAACTTCCTGGTATCCGAAGGATTCTCAAAAGGTTCTATTGATCCAACTCTGTTCATAACTAAACATGGGGAAGACATATTGCTTGTGCAAATTTACGTTGATGACATAATTTTTGGTTCTACGAACCCAAAACTTTTAAAACGATTTGGAAAACTAATGCACAGCAAGTTTGATATGTCTATGATGGGGGAGCTGAAATTCTTTTTAGGAATTCAGATCCACCAATCCCCTCGTGGTATCTTTATAAACCAAGCTAAGTATGCTCAAGAGATACTTAAAAAGCATGGTATGACCTCATGTGATAGCATTGGTACACCAAGGTTACAACACCTGGATCTAACTTGAGTGGTACTCTGTCTAAACCAAAACAAAATATCGTAGTATGGTTGGAGCACTCATGTACCTAACAGCAAGTAGACCAGATATTGTACATGCAACATGTTATTGTGCTCGCTACAAGCAAACTGAAGGAAAACATCTCACTGCGGTATATGCGGATCTTTCGGTAACCTTAAAGACTCCTTAACATGGGTCCTCTGTATCCGAAGGAAAAACCGGTTTCGAACTAACTACTTTTTTTAGATTCGGATCAACGCGGGCTGTCTCGAATTCACTAAGAATTACATTCGGTGGCCATAACAATTTCTAGGTGGTGATTGTCATATTCAAACATCGATTATCAATTCGTCATTCGATTCTCCATTCAAGCCTCGTTGGGACATAACGACCCGGAAACACTCTATACTACTTCCGGTTACATTGATTTCGTAGATTTTGATCCTTGTTATATATTTATATTTATCTATATACAAAAAGGAGTAAGAATACGCGAGTCACATCTCGTGCAATCCAGTCCAACATTCCCGCACCAAGCACATCGATGTCAGATTTCACTTCATAAAGGAACAGGTTGAAAAGGGTATTGTTGAATTATTCTTTGTCGGAACTGAATACCAGTTAGCTGACTTGTTTACTAAAGCTTTATCGGAAGATAGGTTTAAGTATCTTGTCAGACGACTCGGTATGAGATGTTTGACTCCAGATGAACTAGAGGTTCTGGCAATTGAATCTGCTTGATCCATCAAACATCAATTTGTAAATATTTTATTCTCTCTTTATTTTTGCTTTATAAAAAAAATTTTAAAAAAGAAATATACTCATTTTGAAAAAGAAAATACAAAAATATAAAACCAACAAAAAGAAAATAGAAAAATATAAAACCTAGAAAAACAAAATATAAAATCAGAAAAATTTCAAAAATACCAAAAAGAATCTTCTCGACATGTCTCTTGGAATCGATAACATTTACGTACCTAGAAATGTTGATTAACATCGACACGGGCGTGTAAATGAAGTTCGAGCAAGAGTTTCAAATGCTTTCAAAACATGTCATTTCTAAATTTTCTTAATGACTTATGTACATTTCAGTGCATAACTCGGTCCCGAATGTAATAGGGAAGTGTACGCTTCAGTGCGCTTACTCTAAAAATAGAAGAGAAGTCTTCTATCATGTGTTTTTAAAATCGTTGAACACAATTTTTTAAAAAGAACTTTTAATGTAAAAATTGTCTACCGTATAATTTGTGGTATTTTTCCATAAAAAGTGGTATTTGTTAAAATTGTGTGTTCAACACTCCCTTCCTCGAATAAGTTTTAAAAGAATTGTAGTACGTAGAATGTCATTGTATGTGAATCAATTTCTGAGGGGGAGCTTTTTAAAACCAAAGCCTTTTAATGTGTTGGGTACATTTCATTAATGTTAATTTTATGTATTCAAACACTTTTTGTGAAATTAAAATGTGGAAACTTAATGTCAATTAATAATATACATTGTTCACTAAGGCATCTCACTCCGTCTTCAACATTTTGTGGTGTCATATCAATTTTTCATTCCAATGTTAAGTTTTAATAAATATTGGTATCCCACATATACTGTTGAAGGGGAGCAATCGGAAAAATGAATTCATGCAATATCATGATATAATCTTTCTCCCCATGGAATTTTTCATGTCAAATTTTAATCAATTGGTATTTCAAATACTAAGTGTTTTATTATTTAAAATAAGAGGGGAAAATTATAATTAAAATATGATATAGAAGAATGTGATCCTTAAGACTCTAAGTGCAACTCTTTCCTTTATGTACTAAACAATTTCAAATCTCGGAGCATATGTGTAGGGGGAGTATTTGAAAATAACAATGTCAGAAAATGATTTTATGGTTCGATCTCTATACCCAACAACCTATTAATTTCACGACGATTCTGAATTCAGAAGGTGGTTAGGTTAGGAATAAGTCCTACGATCCAACCAGAACCGGAGAGATCTACCCAAGGACAATCCATAGTTAGAAATAGCAGTCCTTAGGTATGATTGGAGATGAATGTGTATAAGGGAAGAATGCCGACTAAGATTGAGCTAACACTGGAACAATCACAACAAGGTGTGAGTAATGACGTCTTGGTAAGCATTGAAGGGGTTGAAGAATGAAAAAGAAATGTATGGATAAAGGGTGAAAAGAAAGCAGCCCTCCAAACAAATTAGGCAGAAACCGGGTCAATACATAATCTATCAAAATCACAATGATGATTGTTGATATTGAAGAAAGTCGTCATGGACCCAGTGATGCAATGCACAACCCTTCCCAGCCATTCGAGTTTCTCTCAAAAGAAACTTGTCTCATTTGTCACGGAGATACACACGTTATCTATTGACATCTCACTCCGAGATTGTTAATTATTGAACAACTCACACCTAGGATTGTTTAATATTGAAAAGGTGGCAGTCCAGCACCAGCCTCCGATACTAAAACCACAAGGTGCCAAATGAGTATAGGAGCCAAATGAGAGCCCAAAGAATAAATCTCATAGACACAATGCCAAATAAAACAATGTTTAAACACCGGCAATAAAGTTTCATAAGTTGTAACAAAGAGTCCGTACTCATTATCCAAGAGATCTTTTCCCATAACATCCGAGTGATACTTAAGTATTCACAGTTAAAGATGGAAATCTCATGCTGATGAGCCAACATCAAACAAGCTCTTGTAGGGTGACTTGGCGAAGATTCTATATGAATCAAGCGTTGTGATAACTGGATCTCACTAAATGGTCCCAGATAAATGAATATATGACTAAATCAGAAAGATAGTAACTATTTCTGATCACTCTTACCGTTTGTTCGTGCTTAGAGACATTTATCCGGTATGAGAACTACAAGGTATGGTGATCTAAGTACATCTGTGTTAGAAGAACCAACGCTTTGAGCTGAAACCCTGTCAAGGAATTCTTGAAACTACCGGATTCACCGGTATTAGTTAATTATACTATAAAATAGGAAACTGGAGGTAATGCAACGAAGACAAGATTAAAAGTAACTAAGCCATATTCATCTTTTATTGCTAACTATCTTATTTCAGGTTTAGACGACGGTGTTGCAGCCTCATTCTAGCGAAGTCGGATTCATAAACCACATGCTCACACTTATGCTTTCAAAGTCAATCATTCAACATCAACACCGTTGATTCTAAACTTCCCCACCATCAAAGAGCCTCATAGTCAAATAAAGAATCATCAATTGGGGAAGATTGTTAGACTAATGACATAAAATATGTCCAAATGCAAGAATGTAACAATATGAGCAAGTTGGTCAAGAGACACAAGATGATCAAGGAATCAGATGAAATGTCAAAAGTCCAAGGAGATGATGCAAGATAACGATCTCAAGAACTCAAATTCAAAAAGATAAAGGCTCAAGATCAAGATCACAAAGCATGAATGAATAAAGCTATTACAAACAAGACAAGACCAAAACAAGGCAAAGCATAAACGTCAAAAGTCATATCTTCAACGTCAGGGGAGACAATGATAAATCAAAGCAAACTCCTACAAGTATGTTATCGGCAGTACAAAGGAGTTTGAAGAAAGAGACCTCAACATTGGGGGAGATTGTTAGCCTTAATTATATTAAGTCAAACAAGAATGTTATCGGTCTTATAAAGTTAAACAAGTCTTGTATTGTAATAGTTAGTCGAGTTCAACGGGCTTGGATTGTAATCTAATATTGTCTGTGTTTCGGGCTCAAAGCCTAAGTTTAGCCAAGCCCGACCCAAGTAGAAAAGCCCATGTGCCAAGTAAATGGCTAAGGGTATAAAAGAACCCTCTCGACACATGGAGAGGGTGTTTGTTGCATTTTTACACACTTGTAACTCACCTTTCTCTCTATAATCTAAGTTTCTAAGTTTCCTTCTCTCTCTCTTTTTCTTTCTTATGTTGCCGGCTCAATAAGAGCTTAACTAAAGCTTTTATTCGAGTTTGCTTATACGAGTTTGTTTATTATAAAAAATAATGAGGGAGAAAATGTGATATAAAAATGTTATAGAGAAAGGTGATCTTTAAGACTCTAAGTGCAACACTTTTACCTTCATGTGCTAAAACATTTCGAATCTCGAAAGCACAATGTGTAGGGGGAGGTATTTGAAAATAACAATGTCAGGAAAATGGTTTTTATGGTTTAGAGCTAATACCCAACCAATTAATTTCACACGACTCTAGAAGTAAAGGTGGGTTTAGGTTAGGAATAATCCTATGATCCTACCAAAACCGTAGGAACTACCCAAGACCCCCCATAGTTATAAAATAGCAGTCCATATGTATGATTGGAGTGGAATGAGTAAGGGAAAAATGCCGACTCAGAATGAGCTAACACTGGAACAATCACAACAAGGTTTTAGAATGATGTCTTGGTAAGCATTAAGGGGTTTGAAGAAAAAAAAGAAATGTATGATAAAGTTGTGAAAACAAAGTAGCCCTCTTAATACCTTAGGCAGGAAACTGGGTCCATACATAAATCTAATCAAAATCACAAATGATGATTGTGATATTAAGAAAGTCATCATGAGACCCAATGATGCAATTGCCCAACCCTTCCAAGCCATTCGGGTTTCTCTCAAAAGAACTTGTCACATTGTCATGGAGATACGAACACTTTATCTATTGACATCTCACTCCCGAGATTGTTAAAATGAAGTAGGTGGCATTCTGCTAGTTCCTCGCCGTCCGATTACTAAAACCAAAAGTGCACAAAATCGCGTCCTAGAGCCAAGAAAGAGATCAAATTAAAAATCTCATTATGATACAATGACAAAATACACTTGCGAACAACCAGAAGTTCACAAGTAGTAGACAAAGATCCCTACACACTATCTTGAGATCCTTGCCAAACATCCCGAGGTTGGAATACCTAAGTATTCACAGTGAGAGATGAAAATCCTGCTTGAACCACATCAAACACGCTCTTGGTTGTGACTTGCAAGATTCTATATGAATCAAGCTTGTGATAACTGGATATCAATTTTGGTCCAGTAAATGAATTGACGACTTAATCAGAAAGATAGTAACTATCTGATTCACTCTTACCGTGTTGTCTGCTTTGAGACGTTCCGGTAATGAGAACTAGCAAGCATGGTGAATCTAATATATCTGTGTTAGAAGATCCTACGCTTTGAGCTGGAAACCCCTAACAAGGAGATTCTTAATCTACCTGATCACAGTAATGTATAAAAACATCACAGGAAAACCGAAGATTAATGCAACCGAAGTCAAGATGAATTACAAAGCCATATTCATCTTTTATTGCTAACTGTCTTATTTCAGGTTTAGACGACGGTGTTGCAGCCTCATTCCAGCGAAGTTGGATTCATAAACCACATGCTCATACTCAAGCTTTCAAAGTCAATCATTCAACGTCAAGATAGTTGATTCTAATCTTCCCCACCATCAAAGAGACTCATAATCAAATAAAGAATCGTCAATTGGGGGAGATTGTTAGACTTATAATCATATATGTCAAACAAGAATGTAACAAGTATGTGCATGTTGGTCAACAGCACAAGATGATCAAGGAAGTCAAATCAAGATGATTCAAGTCAAGGAGATGATGCAAGATAACGATCTCAAGAACTTAAAGTCAAAAGATAAAGGCTCAAAATCAAGATCACAAAGCATGAATGAACAACGCCATTACAAACAAGACAAGACCAAAACAAGGCAAAGCATAAACGTCAAAATTCACATCTTCAACATCAGGGGAGACAATGATAAATCAAAGCAAACTCCTACAAGAATGTTATCGGTCTTATTAGTCGTAATTAGTCTTGTTAAGTAATAGGCTAGTCGGGTTCAACGGGCTTGGATTGTAATCTAATATTGTCCGTGTTTCGGGCTTAAAGCCCAAGTTTAGCCAAGCCCGACCCAAGTAGAAAAGCCCACATGCCACTTATGGCTCAAGGGTATAAAAGAAACTCTCTCCACACATGGAGAGGGTGTTGGTTGCATTTCGCATTTTGTATGTGTCTGTAACTCACCACTTTCTCTCTCCAATCTAAGTTTATAAGCCCTTTTCTTCTCTCTCTTTTTCTTTCTTGTTGTCGGCTCATATAGAGCTTATTTAGGGCTTATTCGGGTTTGCTTATTAGTTGTGAAAGATAATATTTAAGGATAATAGTATTGCCTAAAGGCTTTGATCCGCTAGCACTAGTAGAAGGTTTTACTCCTGTAAAAGAAAATAAAGGTCTATTAGTTACTTTAGGCATGTTGCTTAATAATGCAGTAGTGTCAGCAAATCAAACTATTTTCTTCTTATTGATAGGCATTATCGCAACTAATTTCTCACTAGGTTTGTGAATATCAGGGCAGGTATCTCTAACATAACCTAGAAACTCTTGAATTAGATTAACATACATACATGTAGAGTAGGTTGCACTATCTAAAGGGTTTCATGATTTAGCTTGTTCAACTACCTCCCTAAGAATAGCAGCTTGTTCCATAGTATGCTTAAGGTAGTATTCATAAGCTTCCTTATTATTCTTAACCTTAGGAGCCAAAATTACTGGGCCAAGCTTATACATTCCTGGAGAAATAGTGGCAGCATTTGACATTTGAGTAGCATTATTAGCAATTTCCTTCCCTTTTAATTTTCTAAGATCATTTTTAATGCTGTTATGATAAACACTTTTTCCTGAAGATGAGCATTTAAATCAGTTTCTTCAACAGACTTTTGATTTAATTGATTAAACAAAGAGTCAGTGTGTTCTTTAGCACGAACACGTGATGGTTTAATTGAATTATAAAGTTGTTTATAAGTCTGTTTCAAAAGATCATTCTTAGCAATTAGTCTAGTCACCCTATGTTCCAGTTCAATGTTGATAGTCTCAATTTCATCTAAGTCCTTTTTCACACTTTCATTAGTAGAAGTTTCATTGACACACTTAATTTGTGCTTTCAACTTCTTGATTGTCGTGTCTTTTGCTTGAAGCTTGGCTTTCAAATTGTTTAATTCAAACAATTGATCAAATGAAGGTTCAGTTTGGTTCACAGATGTGTTATTCTTTTGAAAATTTTCTTTATTGAGTTGCATTGCAATTTTAAGAGAAATGCAGTGTTGTTCAAGTTCAGAAAATCTTTTTGAAATTCTATTATTATACTTATCTTTTTCAACCAAGTTGTGTTGTTTGATAAGCTCGGCTTCAAGTTCCAGACACTTGTTGCATATTTCCACATAATTTACAGAATCGTTCATAACAACAGAAGAATTCACTTTCATAGAAGTATTCACATCAACACAAGAATTCACAACAGTATTCACAATATCTTGAGAAATGTTTTGATCTAAGAGTCGATCGTTTTCAATCAAAAATTGTTTCTTTTGAATTTCAAAGCACTGTTTGTCTATATGATACTGTTGAACAACAACTTCTGTCTAATTAAAAATTGTTTGTACTTCTGTTACCTCATTTAAAAGATCTTTATCAAAAACATTAAATATGTCTTTTAAAGTCTTTAAAAATGGAATTATTTCCTTTTGAAATACAGCTTTAGTGTGTTCAAACCCCCATTCCCCTTCTGTTAAAGCATCAGGTGTGATTTGCTTTTTCACCACATTGTCAAATTGGCCAAGATGGTATTTAGGCTTTTTAAGGCTTGTATTAACCAAGCTTACCTTAAGAAGTTCCCGAGGAGCCTCGGTTTTGATAGGCGAAGAAGCAGATTGGTCAGTAATAGGGTGTAATGCTTGTTCATCCGACAGTTCTTGTTGTGGGACAAAACATTTACCAAAGTCTTAAGATAATCGATTTAACTCAGCATAATTAATTGGTTTAGTGTTAAATTTCTTTTGTAAGACCATTAGATCACTTTGTTTTAAAAGCATTTTTGATCGACTCTCTTCCTCAAGCATCAAAGTCTCTTCAGAATTAGCAATTGAAATCACATTGGTTTCCTTAGCAATAACACTACCATCATAAAGCATTGGACTAATCTGCTGAGCTTTCTTAAGATAGAAAGGATTTTGAAAACCAAGAGCTTGTTTCAGGTTGTTATTATAGAAAATTTGTAGTTTCGTGATCATATGCACAGTTTGTGCGGATTGACTCATTTTACAAACAATATTGTCCAGTACTTTAACTTTCTTTTCCAAAGTAATCTCTTTATCAATATTCCTAGCTTTTTTTTCCTTGGATTCATTTTTGAAAACATTAAATGTTTTTGTTAACGATTGTTTTTCTTTTAATTGTTTAGAAAGAGTTTGTTTAAGAGAGTTAATTTCCTTTTCAAAATCCGCAAAATGTGCATCTTTATCCTGAATTATATCATTAATTATCAGCTTTTCTCTAGTACCTAAATCCACATTTTGTCTTTCTTCTAGCAATTTTACCCGTTCTTTGTATCTTTCAAGCTCAGCAGATAAGGATTCATTGGCAATTAAATTATCATTATTGACCTTGTTACAGTTAGTTACTTGATTTAATAGTTGTTCAAACATAAATAATATCAAGGCATCTTGTTGTGCAGAAGAGTTTGTATCCTGAACAACTGCATTTTGTGATTCAATCAGATACTGAGAGTACGGAATGATATTACTATCACTATGTATCTCATTCTCTGGATGTTCCACAAAATGAGAAGGTTCAGAATACGGCATCTCGTGCACACTTTGATTTAGCATATCATTATTATTATTGTCAGAGATTGGTACCTCGGAGAGAACATCTGATCCGTAACTAGACAAATTGGCCATAAGAACAGCTTTGGCTGTAGAGATCTCATCACAGTCATAATCATATGCATCCAAATCATCGGCTTGATAAGCGGCATTGTGTGTGATGACCGACTATGTAACTATATATTCTGTAATACCAGGATCTGCCAACAATTCCAATTCCTCCTCATTTAAAACTTTACCATTTCCTTAAGCTTCAACCAATAGAACTTTTTCTCTGAACCAAGTAGCATCTCTTTTCCTCTTTAGCTTTGGGCACTGTCTTGCCATGTGACCTTCCCCTTGGCAGTTAAAACACTTTACAACCCTTTGTTCACCTGAATAAATTTCTCCTGTTCTTGAAGTATTAGATCTTGTTCCTGAAGTACCAGCAGCATAAGAATTTTGTCTCCCCTGAAGTGGTTGAATAGTCACTCTTCCATCATGAATAGTTGCTTGTTGTCTTGGGTTAGATGAGTTTCTCAACTGATTGTTGGTAGATGGGAAATGAGATGTGACGATAATAAACAAAAATGACATCATTTTGTTAATGACATCAATAGGGTCATCTCCTTGTTTAAACACAAGAACTGCTAGACCAGAGTCTATCTGAGGAAATTCAGCCACATGTGTTTGTTGATTAACTATGGAGATAATATATTTAATTTGAGGAACATAGTGTTATTGTGGACAAGCCTCTTAACGAATAGTTGATTAATAAGCATTTGGATACGGTGCTGATGGATAAGTGATTGCATGAGGTGTGGATGGATAAGTAGTAGAGTAATGTTGTGTAGGATGAATTGATCCATATTGAGGAGACAAAGATGGTGAAAATTGTTGTTGAAACTGAGGATTGTTGTATGAAGACTGATAAGTGTTAAAGTGAGGTGGTGTCATCTGATGATTCGCAACTAGTGCAAGTGGATCTTGATTGCGTTCACGCATAATTCGGACTTCATTTGCATGGAGTTCGTGTTGTTCAAGATATGCATGAAGCTGATCAAAGTTGGTAGTATGCAAATCCTTTACAAGCTTGACATCATTCATAAACTTACTCCATTCAGGTGGAAGACTGTTTAAGAACTTGGTATTGACTTGAAATTGCTCCAATTTTATTTTGTAAATGTTCATGTCATTGACCAGCTGAGTAAATCTCAAGTAATTCTTATTAAGTGATTCCCCCTTGATGTGAGCAAACTTATCAAATGCATTATACAGTTTACACTCCCTTTCCTGTTTTGTCAATAAAGTACCTTGCATTAGTAGTTGAACTCTTTCCCATAGATCCTTGGCAACTCTGTGATGATTAACAAGTGAATAGATATCAGCTGGTAGACCTTGAAGAATGATATTAGTTGCCTTCATATCACAATCAGCTTGAATTTTCTCAGTAGCAGACAATTCAGCATATTTCTTTGTCCTAATCACCCCATTTTCTTCAATCGTAGGCCAAATGAGTGGACCGTTCTCAACTTATTCAAGTATCATTCTTCTGTTTTCTTTGTTTTGCATGTATAGTTCTATTCCACTTTTCCAAGAATCATACAAGTCTTTGTCCAACATTGGTGGATGATTGTCAGCACCAGAGAGTATCATGTACTCAGCAAGAGTATTCTTTTGTTCAAGTGGAATTATTGAGTCCATGTTTTCTTTGATATGAGATAAGACAAAAAATGATCGAATAGTAATTAGAGGTTGTTGTGTTAAATTGTTGTTTGTTTTAAGTGAATGAGTCTTAAGATTACACGGGATTTTACAATTCTTGATAAAACCGAGAAAATAATTGAATACTTCACAGGATTTTACAAATCACAAAAAAACCGTATAAATCTCCAAGGAAATAAATCTCCAAAGGTAAGTAAATAAGTCACCCAAGTGTAACGTATAAATCACCTTAAGTAGCTTGTATAAATCGCCTTTTAGAAGAATGGTATAAATTGTTGGATTTTACGGTGTATAAATCGCTGGATTTTAACGTATAAATCACTGGATTTTAACCCACATATAAATCGCTGGATTTTTCTAACGTATAAATCACTGGATATACACACGTATAAATCACTGAATCCAAACACGTATAAATCGCCGACTTTGACACACGTATAAATCGCCGAAACTGGATACATATAAATCGCCGTATACCCGAACGTATAAATTGCCGGATTCAACATGTATAAATTGCTGGAATCAAACACGTATAAATCGCCGAATTCATCAACGTATAAATCGCCAAATTCAATACGTATAAATCACCGAATTCAAACAGTGTGTATAAAAATCGTCTTCAAACACTTCAAATCACTTAAAACACGATTTTTGGACATTTTTACTTGAATTCACTTGTACTTCTTGCTATTCTAAGACTAGGAGAACCTTAAAAACACAAACTTTATAGATTTTAACACAAAAAAAATAAAATCAAAATTCTTGTACCCAAAACCCTTTTTCAAACCAAAAACAACAAAAAATGAAGATTTTTAAGTTTTTCCAATGTTTTTCTTGTACAACTACCCTATACTAAGATAAACAAACAAGAAAGCACTAATATTTATGGTATTAGAACACACAAAATATGACTTCTTTTGTATTATGTTCGAACTAAACGCACGAGGAGAACAAGTAAACTAAACGCACACAAAACCAAGCTTAATCACCTATGGCTCTTGATACCAATTAAAGAATACTAGATTATCTAACCTCACAATCAAAGAAATGAAAAACTAGAGAGAGAAAGGGAGGTATGAACAATTCTAGAGAGAGAAAGGAAAAAGGAAAATATTAGATTAGTGAAAATGAGAAGTGAACAACCAACCCTCTCCAAGGCATGGAGAGGGGTATTTATATCCTAGAGTGGCAGGCCATATGGACCCTTAGTGGGTTCATAATAGGCTTTGGGCCTTACTAGATTATTTAGTTTCCAAATATATACTATATAATATTTCAACAAGAGCAATTAAGAAAATTCCCTAAGGAAAATTCACTCTTTAAAATATATATATATATAATATATAATATACGTATGTTTACCGGAAAGTATGATTTCCCGGGTCGTTTTCCCAACGATTTGAGAAATTGAAACCTCGCTTGATATTGGATATTGATTTGAATGGGTTCGAAGATTGATTGGATTTTCTACAACTACTAATTAAAAACAAGCAATTAAAAACAATTGAAGCACTTAACAAATTACGGGAAACAAATAAAACGCGACAATTAAGCAAGTAAACTAAATTTAACTCCTAAAAATGTAAACTAAATTTCTAAACCTAAGATAGGACAAAAGGAAATTTTAGGAAAAAGAAAAACATTTTTTTTATTATTTTTGAATTTATTATGAATTTAAATCTATTTTAATCTAATTAAATCCTAAAAAAATAAAGAATTGCAAGTAATTGAAATTATATTTTTCCTAGATAAAACAAAGAAAAAGAAAATTTTAGAAAGAAGAATCACTATTTTTGGGTTTTTAGATTTAAAGATATGAATTTTCTAAAATTTAAACTGTTTAAAAGCTTAAAAATAATAAAACTATTAAAAATAAAATCCTAGAAATTTTATAAAAATTACACTAGATAAAGAAAATGTGCAGAAATTTTATAAAAATGAAAGCTCTAATTTTTATCTTTTTATAAAACTTTAATTAAACTAATTAAAAACTAAAACCTAATTATTAATTAAAAATATAAAACTAATTAAAACTTAACGAAGGACTAATGGTGTTAGTCCTTAAAGGACTAACAGTGAAAACCTAGAAGGACTGAATGAGCAACTAACTATCTAACGGGGGGCTAACAACAAAACTGAAAAGTTACAAATCCTACCCCTGAGGCCCAACCTGTTTAACAAAACAAGCCCATTAAGCCTAAAATTTAGTTGAGATTTAAAAAGTGCTTAAAATGAAAAAACTTAATAAGCTCAATTGCTCAAAAAGCAAAGACAGCAAATGAGCTTTTGCAAACTTGACAAACAACTTATAGGCTACTAATTTAAACAATAAAACCTAATGCTACAAGCTAGAATTTAAAATTTAAAAGCTATACTAATCTAACTACTGTTTTTGAGTTTTTAGCTTTTTGGTGACTTTTAAACTAGATTGTACTATAGCAAATAAGTTTGGAAATGAAGAATGAGTCCTAATCTATATTAAGCTATATCTATACTATAAGATACTAAAGGATACGCTACTAAATCCTACAATTGCTGGCTTAAATTGGGGCTAAAAATCAGACTACATACTCAGCATGTGCTGAGTATGTGAATCAGTATGTACTGATTCAATTGACCAAAGAAAAAAAACAAAAATGCAGGTATCTAAGGAGGATAATCCTGCACTACTTACACTTATTGAGTGTGTATGAACACACTTAACTCACTAGCAAAAGCTCAAAGAGCTAAAATCAAACTTAAGCTATCAAAACCTAAGCTAAAGACTCCCCTGGTGCTGACACTATGAAAATAAGCTCTAATTTATTCATTTTAACAATTTAACTTCTGAAAACTGAATCAATATTAGTTTATAATGAAAACTCAGCTAATCCACACAATTTGCACAAGTACCTTTGACTCTATGAGGTCAAATCAACTTAAGCCAAACACTCCTTAACTGATTTTGACAGAAATGATTAAGCTAAGTTTTTCAATTCCAACAGCTAAACCTATGTTACCAGATGATTAATAGCTTATACTAACCTTAATTAACATAATCTAACAGCTTATTAAACATAAATCTAAGATCCACACTAATTCACTAATATTTGGATTTTTAAGGTTTAAGTGACAAGTAAGTGCAAAACAAGTTCAAAGAGACTTAAGCTAAAAACAGATTCATACTATTAACTATTAAGCACAATTAGATGACAAAAAACACAATTAAGCAGATCAAATAAGCAAATATCAAATAACAAGCTATCTAACTACTTATTAAAGCTAGAAATTAAATGCTAGAAAAGTAAAGGAGGACTTACAAGCAGCTTCAGCTTAGAACAGAAGCTTGTGTGCTCTTAAGAGCTTATGGACTAGCTCTCCTAGCTTATGAATAAGCTAGGAGTATAAGTCCCACTTGGTTATCCATTTCAACCAACTTCCAAAAGCTTTCCATCATTATGCAAGGGTAAGGTATAGGATTTAAGCTGATTTTAGTTGTTAAAGTAAGATTAAGACTGGTTAAGCTCAAATCAAGAGCTTAGAGACTCTTGAGAGCTGAATTGAGCTTATAGTAGCTTAACATTTAATAAGAAAAGAAGAAGCTTATGAAATCAAAGAGCTTAAGAGAGATTATATAAAAAAACTGAATTATCATTAATCATAAAACTTGTTACAATGCTTGAAAGAAAATTTACAAAGTTTTAAAGTAAAAAAATAAGCTAAAAAGTGAAATTAAGCTAAAAACTAATTCTAAAGCTACTCTTTTTTTTGAGTGTGTGATAGTGAGGCCTTTTTATA
>BQNB010057061.1:1393-32733 GCA_026074375.1 Tanacetum coccineum
CTTAATATATGACAATTAACGTTTAAATTCCATAGAGTCTTACACATTAATCTCGTTGATTATTGTGTCGATGCATGCTTAGATAAACATATATGCCTATATCTATATGACTTATGCATCTAGGTATATATTTTCTCACACTAGAATATTTTTCTTCGCGTTAGTGTCACAAATCTAAAAAGTCAAAGAGTTGTAAAATGGTCTTATATCTCCTAGAGTCTTCACCCACACATTCCCTTAATCATCATCTCACCTTCTTTCAAATAATCCACTCTTTCGTCAAGGAGAAGTTAGATACATATCTAACACTCCTCCAAGTAGGTTTGACAGCTTAAATATTTCATTTGAAATATTCAAGTATCTTTAACTTGTGATCGCAAACGTTAAAGGTCATATTTAACAACATATGTTAAAATGCTCTTCCTAAAGCTAAAAGCTTACATCAACCTTCGTGTGATAAAGGTCTTATGAGTAACTACATAAGTGATTCGTAGCCTCTTTAATATACACACCTTAAGACTAAGTACTTTTACTTCTGTTAGTCCTCTCCATCCCCTTAGGAATGTCACGATGGTTTATCGTCATGCTCATCTTATACACAACGAGGATCAAACATTGTTAGATATTAGAAAAAGACTCGGTCACCCCGTGTATTTTACTGTTTATTATAGCTCGTAGTTTAATAGTTAATAGTACGATTTTCGGTATTAAGTCGGGTACTAATACCCGGTATATTGTAAGTACTATATAAGCCTCTTCCAACTTTGGAAGAGGCAAGCTAGTCATTTATTTCTCTTTTCATAGAAACACTATTTCTCTCTCTAGAAAACTCTCTCTAGTGTTTCTCTCTCTAGAAACTAGCCAAATCCAAGAATCGACCCCGTGTTATGATATAGGATATACCACAATTGGTATCAGAGCTAATGGGATGATTAGATCGTGTGTATGTGCGATTTCTTGCTTGATTTAGATCGAAAAGTGTACCTTTTAAGGCACCTAGCTCGTTTTTTTAAGTTCTCCGAATTTTGTTGTTTGTATTGATAAAGTTTGGGTGTTTCTAGTAGCTATTACCTTATGGTACTGTGTTGTGCAAAAGAAATCAAGCAAAATCGTTCAAAAGGGTGATTTATAAGTGATTTTGTGTGATAAAAGTCGTTGTTCTTCGTGGAGAGTTGCCAGAATTTCTTCACGGCGGTTTGCTGAAATATAATATTTTATTAAGTAGGTTACCAACCCTCTGACACACGGCGGGTTGCTTAGGTGGCGAGTTGCTCAAGAGGCGAGTTGTTACTAAGCAGCGAGTTGCTTACCAGCGGTTTGCTTACCAGCGAGTTGCTTACCAGCGGTTTGTTTACCAGCGGTTTGAACAGGTTATCAGCGGGTTGAATATTTTAATAGCAAATATCTAAAGGAAACTCTGGCGGTTTGTAAACTCAACGGCGGTTTGATTAAAATATAGACGGCGGTTTGTATTCCTTCTTCGCGGCGGGTTGCTTGGCAGCGAGTTGTGTTCGGCGAGTTGCCTTAAAATTCCACCGGCGAGTTGCCTTATTTCTTTGCAGCGGTTTGGTAGCCTTTGGCGGCGAGTTGAGCTTCTGTCTTAGAAATTTGAAATATTTCAAACTCGGGATTTAATATCACTAAAACAAAATACGAATACGTTAACCTCACCACTTTTAACGTACACTCACTAATCATTGATCGATCAAAACATATCATATCATAATAATACAAGATTGTTAGTATACAAGAAGAAATCCAGTGTGCCGGTTGTTACTGACTACTCAATGCTGATAGAACAGACTTTGAATCTTGGCAACAACGTATACGTCTGTACTGTCTAGGAAAGGATAATGGAGAGAATATTATGAAGTCCATCAAAGAAGGACCATTTCATATGGGAACGGTCTCAGATGTTATTGCTGGAGGAACTGAGGGTGCAGTTCAACAAGGTCTAGTACGTGCTAGAGTCCTTAACGACCTTTCAGCTGAAGAAAAAGAAAGGTATAAAGCTGACATTCGTGCAACCAATATCCTACTTCAAGGTATACCAAAGGACATCTACTCACTCATCAATCACTTATCTGACGCCAAGGACATCTGGGAAACGTGAGGATGATTCTGGAAGGGTTTGAGTTAACATAGGATGACAGGGAATCTCAGTTATATGTGATTTGAACACTTCAGTCAAAACATAGTGTAAACCATTCAAGGATACTACGTTAGGTTTACGAAGCTCATTAATGACATGAGAAACATCAAGATGACCATGCCCAGGATGCAGCTTAACTCAAAGTTTGTGAACAACATGTTACCTGAGTGGAGTAGATTCATAAATGAGTCATATTAACAGAGGTTTAAAACAGTGTCAAACTTTGAATAAGCTATATGCTTACTTAAAGCACACATGAGGTGCATGCTATTTGAGAACAGATTATGATAGAAAGGTTCATTCAACAAAATATGATCCTTTGGCTCTGTGTCGGACGCCTCGTTCAGCAGTATCCAACTCAATCATCCAAGTCTACTCAATACTCATAAGAAAAACCATCTCATGCTGACAAAACTTTCAATGACTCAGGAAGTTCTTCCACAGAAAACTTGATTTGAAAGATTTATCCAACACACTTGCCCTCTCACTCATCGTACAAATCACATTTCCTCAAACTACAATCAACTTAGAGTTCGTCTAATGCAAGGAATCAAAGCTATCGTTCAAGAAGGGGAAAGTTGTGTGTTCAAGTTTTCGTGAAGTACATGCGACTAATCAAGGAAGACCCATTTCAGAGAAACAATGCAAGAGGAAATGGTGTAGCGGGAAATGTAGGAGCTCAGAACAGAGGAGGCATGATTAATCCTGGTCAAGTGAAACCCATCAAGTGCTACAACTGTAACGGACTAGGGCACATAGCACGTGAATGTCCAAAGGCCTAATAGCTACTGCAAGATTCAGACTACTTCAAGGACAAGATGCTATTAATGCAAGCCCAAGAAAGTGGAGCAGTACTGGATGAAGAACAGTCGTTGTTTCTTGCAGGGGAAGGTTATCAATGTGGACCATGTCTTTGAAGCTGATGAATGTGATGCATTCGACTCTGATGTTGACGAGGGTCCCATCACACAGACCATGTTCATGACAAATCTCACATCGGAAGATCAAATCTACGATGAAGCCGGGACATCATATGACTCAAATACTCCTTCTGAGGTACAAGATCATGATACCTTTGTAAATCATTTTGATGAGTATCAGGAAGTACACGAGATGCAAACCGATGAACAACACAACTACGTTGTTGACTCCGATGCTGACTATACGAGTAATAGTAATATTATTCCGTATGATCAGTATGTGGAAGACAACGAAGATCATGTTGTTCAAAGAAATGTATCTTCTGTGCGAAATGATGCATTGATGTCAATTCTAGATGAAATGCATGAACAGGGAGTACAAAGTAGATTAGCAAACAAACCAGACATGATAATTAATGATTCAGTGGCCTCTGAACTTGCTAGATATAAGGAACTGGTCGGGGAATATGAAAAACGGGCAAAGTTTGAATTAACTGATAGAGAACGGAAAATTGATGAACAAATGAGAATAATTATCTCGGACCGAAACAGAAAGGAAACGTCTTTAAAATCTGAACTTCATTCAGCACAAATACTCCTTAGTTCTACAGTTGACCATTATAAGTCAAAGACAGAAGAAGTAACACTTTTGAAAAAGGATTTTAAACAAAAAGAAGACAAATTCCTTGAAGAGTTTTTGGACATAAAGAAGCTAAAAGATAAGATTGAAGATAGATTATACAAACAGGATCAGTCTGTTCAAACAGTTCACATGTTGTGTAAACCAAAATCATTTTATGATGAAAAGCACAAGGTAGCAATAGGCTACAAAAATCCCGTATGTCTCGCTCGTGCAAAGCAAGCTCAGTCTGCTCTGTATAATGGTCATGTACTTGTCACTACCAATCATACACCCACTGTCATACATGACTCAGAGGATACGCGTGAGTTAGCTGAGATAACTAGGAATAGAATGCTGTTGAAAATGCAAAGCCCTCTATGTGTGGAAAATAAAGTTAGGATTTCCCCTCCCCCCGATTACTCGAAAGAGAACTTTCTTGCAACCTTTGCTCCCCAAAGAAATCTGACCCCAGAACAGATATTTTGGTCCATAGATGACAACAACAGGAAAAAGGCTGAGACCTTAGCTCCAAAACCAATTTCAGCATTGACAGTGTATCCACCCAATACTCCTGTCAAGCTTGTCCCCAGAATTCTTCCAACTAAAAGTCAAGTGAAGATTAATCTTTATGTACTCACACAACTTTTTACGGAATTTGACAAAACTTGCAAAACTAGAATCACCCCAACAGGTATTACAGAGGGGGAAAGAGGTTTTGAGCAAACGAAAAGATGTTACCTCACTGAAGTTATTCCATTTTTCAAAACTCTTAAAGAACACTTTGTTGGAGTTCAAACAGCCCTCTTTAAAGAAGTTAAAGAAATGGAAGAAATTTTTGATCAAATGAATAACGAAGTGGACAAGAATACTGTAGACAAGCAATGTGCTGAAATTGAAAAGAAAAACCTTCTCATTGAAAATGAGAATCTGATTGTTAATTGTTTGTCGACTCAACTGCTGTATGATGTGGAAAAATCACGTTGTCTAGATCTTGAAGCTGACATGTCTAAAGTTCATGATGAGTCAAAACTTATTTCAAAACTTGAAAGGGAATACCTAAATTTGCAATTAAAGTATCAACATCTTCAAGAAAGTTTTGATAATAATTTTTGATAGAAACAAATCCCTAACACACAAAGTGCAAGGAAGCTCCTGATTTAACTCATTCTTTATGATCAAGAATCTCGAACATCGAGATTCACGAAAGGACAAGACGTGATTAGAACTTGAAATTCTATTCGCGTAATGTTAATGACAGAATTGTGAGCCTTATGATGCTAAAGAATAGTCACTGAGCTCTATTGAACAAAATGATTGCGTTAGAGTAGAACTAGAAAGGTCAAACAACATACAAGGAATTGTATGACTCAATTAAGATCACGCGAGCTCACACAAGTGAAAAGACATCTACTATGTTAAATGAAATTGAGAGTCTAAAAGCTCAATTGCGAAGCAAAGAGTCTTGTTTCACTAGTGACTATGTCAAACCAAAAGTTCTTGCGCCTGCATGTATGCCATTGACGTAAGCCCCATCCTCATCCCCTTAAGAACAATAGGAGTGCCCATTTAAACTATAATCACCTCTTAAGGAAGAGTGTAGAAACATTAGGGAGATTGTATAGAGAAGCTAGAGTAAATTAAACCACTGAAAATATCACTTAACTAGCTTGCCAATACACTAAGCTATCTCAGGAATTGTTAGAATATGTGATTGGCACTTGCCCAAAAAGTTTCAATGAAAGAGATAACAAGGCTCCCTCTACCCTTGTTACTAGGAAAAAGTAAGTTACTTTTAGTGATAAACCAGGAACTTCCTCTAGCAACACACAGAAACACAAAGTGCAACCAGAAAGTTCACAGACTAATATCCCTGTGATTCCCTCACAGGAGTAAACGATTCCACGAAGCAACGGATCAAAGCCTAGAAGCAATACAAAAGAAAAATAGATCATAGCCTGCTAAGAAGGATAATAAGAAGGAATAAGAAGTAACAACCTTAGAACAAATAAGGTCATAATTATTGGACAAAAGTGAATACGGGTTGATTCTAGCATTAGCTCTAAGCGTGTAATTAATTCGAATACTGAATCTGTGTGCAGAAACTTTAACAAATGGTTAAACTCTCAAGTCAGAAATGTGTGTTTGTTAATATCTTGAATTCTGTGAATCTACCATCCCCTTTTTAAAATTGTCTTTGAATAAAGGGAAGCAGATCTGAAAAACCAAAAGGCAGAATGTCTGATAACAGTTTGTACAAGACCAAGGCGGGTTTGAAAGCAAACGAGAAACCTATTTAACAAATATTTGTTATCAATGGAGACCCATAGACAGAAACACGCCTTAGGAAAACTTGATTGTGGTTATCAATGAGACCCCACAGGAAAGAAAATTTCCTTACTAAGGCGAAAAGTGCCATGTAAACTAAGCTTTTCTGTGAAATGTTTCTACTCTATAATGCTAACCAACAGGACCCCCAACAAAATTGGGGAACGAAATTCCAAACTCATCACAACCTCGACCAGTTTTTGCAAATGCAGGTCGTATAGGTCATGCTTTGTTATACTGGACTCTAGCTGTTCAAAACATAAGACGGGGAATCATTCAAAGCTCATGAATTTTGTGGAAAAGTTCCACGGTCAGTCAGATTCGGGAATGATCACTTAGGAGCTATCATGGTTTATGGGAGATTATGTTCTGTGTGTACATGTGATCTTAAGAGTATACTATGCGGAAGGGACTTGACCACAATCTATTCTCTGAAGGGCAATTTTGTGATTCTGATAATTGAATTGCCTCAAAAAGCATACTTGCTTGTTCGTGAAATATTAAGGGTACAAACTCCTTAGAGGTAGTCGTAGCACCAATTGTCACATGATTATCGATTGATGAAAATTGAGAAGTCTTCTCCGATACGCTTGCTGTCCAAAAGCTTCCAACTCCAATCATGGTTTGGCATCGTCTTTAAACCATATTAAACTTCGACACGATAAATGATTCTGCTACGAAAAGATACTGGTTAGAGGTCTTGCCTAGAATTGAAGTTTGAAATTATCATCTTTGCTCAGCCTGACAATCTAGGAAAAAGCAAGAAGTTCTCACACAGGCCAAATTCGAAAAATACAAATATGGAAGTATCTTCATCACCCTTCACATGGATCTGTGTGTTCCAATGAGAGTCCAGAGTATTAAAAGGGAAGAAATACATCTTAGTCATCGTGGGATGACTATTCAGATTCAACTGGGTAAAGTTCTTAGGTCCAAATGGATTAAACTCCATAGTTTGGCACCAACTTTCTTAAGCAAATACAGTTGGCCTCAACAAAACATCATATTTCCATCCGCACAGAATAACGGACACAGATCTCCAACCAAGTGAATGTCGGAATACATAAGTGTTGGCCTATTTCATCAAAAGTCATGTTCCGAGAACTCCTCAACAAAACGGCGTTGTTGAAAGACTAATCGTACACTGTGGAAGCAACACGTAAATGATGATATTCTCAGAAAGCAAACCCATGTTTCCTATGGCAAAGCTGGTTCAAAAAAAAAAAAAAAGGCCCACTGCTTGTTACCAACCTCAAACCGATCACCAAATCATACGACGTCATAACAAAACCCCTTATGAGCTTGTGCATGATAAGAAGCCTGATCTTACATTTTTCCGAGTATTTGGTGCTCTGTGCTATCCTACTAATGATAGCAAAAATCTAGGAAAATTTCAAGCCAAAGCTGACATTGGGATTTTCGTTGGGTATGCTCCTAGCAGGAAGGGCTATAGAATCTACAATACGAAACTCGTCGATGAATGAACAATTCACTCACATTCAGAGATCATCAGTCAAAGGCTCTGTACATCGCATAGTTTCAGACCCAAGCCTTCATCATACCCCAGGACAACTCAAATCGGGCTCGCTCTAACCGATAAAAGCTGGAGATGTTATTTCAACCAATGTTTTGATGAACCCCTAGAACATCTCGAGTCAATGAACCATGTACAATCCTGCTACTAAAATTAACGCTCAAGTTGTTCCACCAGGTACATCTTTGTCTACAAAGATTGCTCAAGATGCACCGTCGACAAGTACTTCATCGTCAACATCCGATATACATCATCCAGTCCAACATCAAGAAATTGCAGAAGAACCGCACTCACGAAGACACCCCCAATCAATCACGATGTTCGTGACACCCTTCACATAACCTGTATACTGGAGATCCAGGTACGGCACCAATCAACATACTGGGAATGTTAATTCAGCAAACCCCAACCAAGTTCATTACCCACCAATCATCTCAAGAAGATGGACCAAAGAATCATCCCTGATAACATCTTGGCAATACCCTCCGATCCTGTATCTACCAGAAAATAGGTAGCATCCGATGCTTTATGGTGCTGTTTCATATGGAACCTTCCAACGTCGAAACCCAAGAACTTCAAATGGCCGTGATAGAAACTGCTGGTTTCAGCATGCAAGATGAAAATTCAACGAATTTGATCGTCTTGCAGTATGGGAACTAGTACTATCGTCCCATCTATGTTATTATGGTTATCCCGCCTCAAGTGGATCTACAAAGAGAAACTGATGAATATGGTGATGTAACTGAAAAACAAAGCTCGGTTAGTTTGCAAAGGGATATTCGTCAGGAGGAAGGATTGATTTGAAGATCGTTTGCTGTTCCATTAGCACGGATAGAGGCCATCAGAATATTCATTGCCATGCTGCAACAAGAATATGATATCTACCAGATAGGATGTCAAAACTGCTTTTCTGATTGGTGACTTCAAGAAGAAGTCTTTTGTCATCAGCCTGAAGATTTGAAGACCCCGGATAATCCACGCACGTTTTATCGCTGAATAAGCTCTTTATGGGCTAAAGCAGGCACCAAGGGCGTGGTAATGACACACTCTCAAAGTTCCTGTGGCCAACAATTCTTCAAGGGCGCCGGATCCTACGCTAATCACACGCAAATCAGCAAATATATTCTACTTGTTCAAATAAACGTAGATGACAATCATTTTTGCCTCAACAGATCATAATGCGTGTAACACATTTTCAAAAAGAGATGAGCTCCAAAGTCAGATATTCAATGATGGAACAATTGTTTTTCGTAGGACTAGACAAGTTTCTCATAGTCCCGGAGGCAATCTTTAATTAACCAAGCAAAATAAGCACTCGAAACCTTAAAGAAATATGGAATGGGATCTCTCTGACCCTGTCGATAACACAAATGGTGGATCGATTGAAACTTGGACAGGATCTCTGGTGAGTCCAGTTGACCAAACTCGATTCAGAGGAATGGTTGGCTCCCTATGTACCCTTACAGCCCGTAGACTCCGACCTTGGTATTAAGCCGTTTGCATTGTGTGCTAGCTTATCATGCTAAGCCAACAAAAAGCACTTTGAAGCTATCAAACGTGTCTTTCGGTACTTGAAAGGAACCATTAACATGGGTCTTTGGTATCCGAAAGACAACGCCATGTCACTAACAGCTTATGCAGATGCGGAATATGTGGGATGTCAAGATTCAAGAAGAAGTACGTCGGGAAGTGCTTAGTTTCTTGGAGATAGATTGGTTAGCTGGTCATCAAAGAAGCAAAGAAGCACGGCAATATCAACTACAGAGGCTGAATACATCGCCATGTCTGGATGTTGTGCTCAAATCCTTTGGATGCGATCACAACTCAAAGACTACGGATTTGACTTCAATAAAATTCCTTTGTACTGTGATAACAAAAGTGTTATTGCTCTTTGCTGTAACAACGTCCAACACTCTCGCTCTAAACACATCGACATACGGCACCATTTCATCCGAGAGCAAGTGGAAAATAGAGTGGTTGAACTCTACTTCGTGGAAACGAATTATCAACTTGCAGACATTCTCACCAAAGCATTACCAAGAGAACGGTTCGAATTTCTTCTTCCACGCCTAGGCATGAAGAGTTTGACCCCTAAAACTCTCAGACGTCTTCAAGAAGGAGAGGATGAGTAAACATAATGTCTTCATGTATCCTTTGTAAATAGGCCACACACAAAAAAAAAAATGTGTGTGTGTTTGCTTTATTATTTTAAAATCAATAATAATAAATAATAAAATACTTAGGAAATATTTTAATTCATTTGGAATTACTAAAAGGCTTGCAATTACTTCAAATTGCAACCCGGTTGATTGTCTGGGCATGGATTTCTTTATATCCATGCTTTATGGGAGTATAATAAAACAATGGTGAGGGAATGGTTGTTCGCCTGATCTTTTCCTCTCAATCAACGACTACAGCTCTTTCAATAGAAAACGGGTCGTTGTTTGAGGGGGAGAGTAAATGGGAAAAATCTAAGGGGTTCTAAAAGACTGTTGGATGCTATGAAAGTGTAATTATAAGATGGTTGTTGTATTCTAATGGGTTAATATTTGAAGGGGAGTTAATTAATTTTAACTCAAAGGTCCAAAGTTATCTAGTGTTGTAATGATTAGGGTTTAAAAAGCATTTGCTCTTTGTTTCCTAGCCTTATTAACCAATAGGGACTAAGTTGGCCAATTGCCTAATCTTAGAAAAGCCTTAGAAATACTTAAAACAAAAAATAATAAAAGATGGAATCCTAAGGGACTAAATCTGCCAAGTTTCTAACTTAGGAGTATAAAAGAGGTGGCGAGTTGCTATTTGGTCAAACTTTACGAAAACCAGTCAAAGATAAAACACACACACACTCTCGCAACTCGTCGCCAAGAACAAAGCCTCAAATCGCTGATTTCGAGTGTTTCTTGCAAAGGTAATCATCGAGCATTTATCTATATCATTTATTATGTGTGTATATCAATGGAATCGAATGAAAACACATTAAAAAGTGTATAAAAATTAGATCTAGGGTCGTTTTAAATAAGAATACCAATGTAGTGTTGTAAGGTGTGATTTAGTTGCTGGGAATTGTTCATGAGGTATATGTTAATAAGTTTTGATGTGTGGTTTTCCATCTCAAACAATAGTGAATGATTTGCCCATGATTCTTAATGGCGGGTTGACTTTTAGAAAGTAAAAGTCGATTTGTGTGATGGAAAGGATGGTAGTAATGTGTGTCTTATGCGTAGGATAGCCTAGGAATGCCTTAGGATGTGATTAGTGTTGACAAAGGAGGTGCGGAGTTTGAATTTTAAGAAACCAGTCTGAATGGCGAGTTGCGTATGTTTCTAGGTGGCGAGTTGGTTATTTTATTAGTTTTTAATAAAATGCTCAACCCGCTGGTTCATACGGCGGGTTGATTCACAGCGAGTTGCCTAACGGCGGGTTGATTCATAGCGAGTTGCCTAACGGCGGGTTGATTCACAGCGAGTTGTCGAACGGCGGGTTGATTAACAGCGGGTTGCCTAACGGCGGGTTGATTCACAGCGGGTTGCCTAAAGGCGGTTTGACTCACAGCGAGTTGTCGAACGGCGGGTTGATTAACAGCGAGTTGCCTAACGGCGGGTTGATTCACAGCGGGTTGCTTAAAGGCGGGTTGACTCACAGCGAGTTGTCGAATGGCGAGTTGGCCAACAGCGGGTTGCTTAAAGGCGGGTTGACTCACAGCGAGTTGTCGAATGGCGAGTTGGCCAACAGCGGGTTGAATAACAGCGGGTTGCCATAATTTTCTATTATTTTATTCCAACAGGTAAACCGCCGTCTCTCGGCGGTTTGGTCGAATATTTTTTTAAATATTAAAATATTCAACCCGCCCCTTTTCGCGGCGGTTTGCTCGATTCTCCTAACGGCGAGTTGGCATTCTGCCTGGCGGCGGTTTGGGCTAAGTTTCATATTTTGGCCCATTGAGCCCAATAATCTATCAAGGCCCCTTCGAATGACCCAGTTGCTTTTCTAAACCCCATCCGGGCTTAGTTAACAAGTAATTGATCCTGTTGGATAATTAGTAGATTTTAATCAAACCAGAGTTACCTCTGTTTTTAATCAATCGTGGAATGACATGACTTTAATCAATGCTGAAGTTCTCTCTAACTTCGTTTCTCTGCAATGTTTGTCTTCTTTGTTAAATACTCTTTTGCAGAATACGATGGCAGAACAAAATGTTCCCACTCAACCTCCTACAAGAACAGATGAGCAGATTGTACCTCGCTCTCAGTGGTTAACAATCGGGAAAAGCAACCTACTTTTCAATGCACAAAAGATTCAAAAGAACCCCATCTTTCAGATATCAGTGGACATCCTGAGTAATACCAACTTCTTCCAAGCATTCACTGCCTCAGCAAATGTTCCTGCTATCTACCTGCAACAGTTCTGGAACACAATGAAATATAACGAGAAGACGGGGGTTTATAGTTGTCAAGTTGATGAACAATGGTTCGATCTAAGTGCTGATCTTCTCAGAAAGGCATTAGCAATTACTCCTGTCATCCCAGCTCAACCGTTTGAGTTACCTCCGTCTGGTAACACTGTGATTGATTTTGTTAATGAGCTGGGGTATCCTGAACCTGTAGAAATTGTCTCCAACATAAGGGTGAATTATGTGTATCAACCATGGAGGGCAATTCTATCCTTAATCAACCAGTGCTTGACAGGAAAGACTTCTGGCAGTGACAAACCCAGACACCCAGTTCTGCAAATGCTGTGGGGAATCATCACTCAAACTAATGTTGATCATGCAGAGCTGTTATGGGAAGAGTTTACATCAAGGGATCCAGGACATTTTTCTCCACACAATGCAAGCCCACAAAAGCAGTCTGAAGACCCATAAGAAGAAAAGTAATCCCCTCCTCATCCCTTTATGGACGGTTTTCCAAGGTGATAATCTACTACTTGGCAAGCAATAACAACATCCATCGACTGTCTGAGTCTGCTGTTCATCATACTTGGAGTGGATTTTATATTGGGAAATCTCAAGTTTGTCCCTAAAGGTGAGTCAGTTGAAGTGTTTGGAATGGCTATTCCCTATCCCCTGATAAACTATGAAGCCATTTCAACAATCCTCGTTACTTTATCCCAACGTATCTGGAAATGGTTTCTGAGAATACAAGGAAAACCCCTCAAGAAAGGTGCCAAGCGTGCAACCTGCAACAATTAAGCGTGCTTCACCAAAAAGCCCACAACCACCACACCAGTCAAACAATCCAAGCCAGCTCCTCCTCCGACAAAGAAAACCTTCCAAGCGTAAGCTTCCACAGAAAGTTAGAAAGGGAAAGCCTACTTTCCAACTTGTTGACGAGATGAGGAAAGCTCAACAGAATCTATTCCTCAAGAAGAAGTGATGATCTGATCTCGAAATCTGGCTACGAAGATGAGTTTGGAAAGCTCATTCAAGAAAGGGGAGAAGAGAAGGTGATGATGCTGACATGGAACGAGCTATTAAGCTTAGCTTGGATCCAGCCTTTCTGCCATAAGGTCGGGCACCTGTTGGAGGAGTAACGTCGGGATCACCCGTCATCAGAAAGAAACAACTTCCAAACTGCATGAAGTAGTAGGCAAGGGAAAGGCCGTTGTTACTGAAGAACAAGTAGCTCATTCCCTAATCGGTCTGTCAAAGAAGAAAAGAACTACGGATCAGTTTATCCTTGTTAGGCGTGATCAATCTCCTCATGATTCAACAACTGGACCCTCTTCTCAACCTGAAGATGACACATCAGAGAAAGTGATCCATGAATCTTCATCAACGTCTGATTCAGAAAGAATTGAAAGTGAAACAGAAGCTGCTGCTCCTAAAGGTGACAAAGATCAAGGTGAAGTCGACACGGTCAACAGAACCAATCAGGAGTAAGCATTCCTGTATCAGACCATGAAAAAGCACATGAGGGCTATGGCGTGGAACCAGACCCTGAGGCCCATGAAAAGAGACAGACTGGATCCTGACACTGGAAAAATTACATGTGTCTCTTGCTGGACCAAACCCTGAGCAACATGGATGATGAATTCCTCGCCACAGCCTACCCAAAGGTTCATGAAAACTGAAGCTCATAACAGACGAACGTGTCATCGATGAATAAACAGAAAGTCATTCTGGTTATATGTTTCCATGAAAAAATTCGGATGAACTTTCAACTTTTGCGGGATCAATTTCTCTTTATGGACAAAACCAACCGAAGATGATCAGGAGAAATCTAAAGTTCGAGGAGGAGTCTGATTCCACCAATACTGATCCTAGTCATCAGACAATAAACGTCAATCCTCCAGTGATTGCCTCCTTCACAGATGTCTATCTATAAGCCTCATTATGGTCACTCCTCCACCAATCAAACAAGGGGGGAAGCTACAAACAATCACCACCATCTCTCCTGAATCACTCCATTCATCGCCCTTCAGCTAAGAGTGGCAAAGATTGGGCAAGAATGTCTGAAGTGGAAGAAGACATGATCACTTGCTGATGTTTTGGCTCTCAATTAGATCCCAGTTCTACGGGCTGTTGATAAATAATCTAGGAACAAACTTGATGGATTGCTCTCCTTAAGGTTCTTGAACGACACACTACAGATTTAATCGAGAAATACTCTGTGCTGCCTGGCCCAGAGTCTATCCAGAATCAAGAATCTGAAAAGAGTCCGAAGGAGATTATCAGAATCAAAAAGGAACAAGGTGAGGAGAAACAAGATTCAACTTACTCCATCAGGTCAACTGATAAAGTTGATCTTGAAGAATTTGATCTAAAGAGTGCTCTCTTCAAGCACATGAATAAGATCAAGTCTGCAAACAGAAATACTGCCAACTACCATCTATACCATGCACTTATGGAAGCTTTGATAGCAGATGAAGATGCCATGGATAAGGAAGTTGCAGACAAGGTTAAAGATCACAAGAGAAAGCATGATAGTGATGATGATGAAGACGATGATGATGATGAAGGCCCTTCAGCTGGATCAAACCAGGGTAAGTCAGCAAAGAGGAGAAGACACGATTCAGGTGCTTCTGGTTCAGCTCAACCTCCTACAAAAGATGATGAGCAAAGTTCAAAGAAACCACGGGAGTCTGATGCATCTGCTTCCAAACAACATCCAGCTCTCACCTCAACTGGATGGCAGATCACTGACACAAGAGATGCTGGTGCTGACTCTTCGATGCACAGATCTGATCCCGAATCAGAACATTCTGAGCAATCTTCAGATAACATTCCAATGCAGGATGAAGGGAATGAATCAGATATGGAGGACACTGACAACGCTCACATTCCCAAGGTGTTGACCACTACGTGGTTTAAGCCGTTGATTTCAAGGAAAGCGAGAGACCTGTTACACCTGACACCTGAATGGAACCATTCCCCATGATTTCACGGAACCAGAGAATTAACTGGGCAAAAAATACATACGCCACAACGTCTTAACGTTCATGAGGAGAACAAGCTTAAAGGAAAGGAAGTATGATTTGGGTTCATTCATCAAATGGTTCTGCAGATACGAACGGAAAGAAAGAAGCTCTGCAAAGCTTAATTTAGAAGGTCCAGCTAGCTTTCAACCTTGTTTATGCCTTTCAAAGAACAACGTCTTTTCTTCAATATCAGTTGATGAATGCCATAAAAGCTGCTGACAAATAACGGTTTGACTTGAGTAATCTGAGGTGTCATCAATTCTGCAAAAAAATATATAGATCCACTTGCCCTTAGGAGGACCACAGGTCAGGAAACTATTCAACCACACTTTCTTCTTCAATAAGTATCTGATTATCTGCTGTCAGGTGACAAAGAGCGAAAATTGCTTATTCCATATCAAGCTCAAAGCCGCTAGTTACCTAGTGACTTTGGCCTTGAAGAATTAGTTCCATCATTGTGGGTTGAGAGTGAACGCCCACTATGACATCACGTGCGGTTATGGCATCACTCCACTGGTGGTTTAGGAGAATGGATTCTATATTAACAAAACAGTGGATCCTTTGATCGTGAGCAGTCAGATCGCAGATGCGATTCTCTGTGTGATATCAGTGTCAAGTGTTTTGGTGAAAACTACGATTACAAACTACCTAAGGAGTGACAATTCTTCGCCGAGCCGATTCCCAAGAATACAAGATCTAAGGAAAAGGATTTAAAAAATCTTCATCCCAAATGATTTTGAGATTGTTCCTTCTTAAATATTCAAGAAAAGCTCAACCATCTGCCCAAGACAGACAAGACTAGTCTTCACACAGCAGTCAACATGTGGATAAGAAACCCTGGTGCTCAGGAATAGTGTAGGAGGACTTACAGCTGGATTGAAAAAGTTATCAAAACTAAGATCAACTTGAACGTCCAAATTGGGATGCTGCCGACTATTACTTCAAAGAAGGGAATTTTACACTATTGTTCCTTAGCCAAGAGGCCGTTGGTCTTACGAGACAGGAAATGAATCAAGAAAGTTGATGAGGGTAACTAAGTACACAAGTTTAGTGATGGGACGTTGACAAGAGTAATGGAAAAAACTGGACAACATGGTTAAAGATTTCATTCTGTTCGAGTACAATAAAGCATGGATGACTAGGAAGTGGTCAGAGGATGACAAGAGAAGAAGCAAAGACTTTCATCACTGGCAATCTGAGAAAAGACTACAGTATCTAGAAGGGATCTATCGATAATAGTCTAGAAAGCTTTGGTTGGAAGGAAGATAAAAGATATTACTACAGGCTGATCAACAAAACACGTGACGAAATCGTCTACCAATCAAAAAGGGTCAATTTGTATTTCTTATTGGAATAATATTACCTGGTTACATTGTAAGTCGTTAATCTTTTAATGATTAAGTGGGGAGTAAATTTATATCCCACAACGATTGAGGGGGAGCAGTTTATATGTCTCTTTTCACGACTTTGCGAATTAAGGCCACACTTTTCGCCAAATTTTTATAACTTATTTATATTAATTGATATCCAAATGTCAAAGGATTTAAAAAATTTTTGATAAGGGGAGAAGAAGAAAATGTGATTATTAAATATGTGTATAATAATAACTGTGATTGGTTAGGACTCACTATACTCCGCCCAAAAAACATGCTAAACAATTTTGAAATACGAAGACATTTGAGGGGGGCTTTTCTGGAAAAAAAAAAAATTGTCCAAAAACAATCGAGGTACTAAAAACGCTTTTGATATTTATATCATAAGTACCTTAATTGAAATTTTCAATTGGTTATATGAAAGGGAATGTACTAAAAGATCGATCCTTACTGTTACTTATGGTGGTTAAAAGGTTGGGTTTACTAATTCACCAATGATCCAGGCCATCACGGAGGGATCTACCCGGGACAACTCTTATAGTTAGATGTAGAAGTCCTTAGGGATGACATTCTAAAAGGAGTAAAAGCGAGTATGAAGGGAAAAAGTGCCGACTAAGATGAGCTGTACTGGAATAAGCCCAACAAGGTTATAGTCATTGAAGTCGCGGTAAGCACTTGAAGGGGTTGAAGAATTTAAAAAAAGATTGTAAAGATTAAAGGGTATGTAAATGAAAGGACGCCCTCCATTTCATTAGCAGAAACCGGGGGTCAATTATATGCTGCCCGAATCACTTAAGATGATTGCTGACATTGAAGATCGGACCAATCGTGGATCCCAGTTGATGCAATGCACAACCCTCTAGCACTCAGAATCTTTCAAATTTTTTCTGTTTTTCATTTCTCACGGAGAACTAAACAAGTATTTTTGACTTTCTCACTCCGAGTTAGTTGATATTGAACAGGTGGCAGTCTGCTCCAGCCTCCGATTACTAGAACCAAAACGCACTATTGAGTCTAGAGCCAAGAGATCGTCAATTAATCTCGTTAGGACACATATCCAATTCACTTGTCTTTCACACACTGTGGAAACAAGTCTATCCTAAGAGTCCTACGCATTATCCTTGTGATATTGCCAGAACATTCCCCGGTGAGACGAAGGTTTTTACAATGAAGATGGAAATCTGCTAGAGCCACATCAAACAAGCTCTTGGTAGGTGACTTGTGCGATTCTACAAGAATCAAACTTGTGTCAACTGGAAAGAAACAATGGTGCGATTCTGTGTGAATCAAACTTGTTCCAGTATAAGAATTGACGGTTATTGATCATTTGACAAACAATCAAAACCCTCGAAGTGTTACAAAATTCTTTCATAAGAAACACTTAGACTGTCTTTTCAAATCAATTTTTCTCTTTATTGCTAACTGTTTCATTACAGGATATCTTAAAGATGGAGATGGAGATGGAAATTCCCAGTACCTGAGGTGTCAAGTAAATAACCGAATGCTCAGACACGACCTACACTTGTTATGATGTTATGAAAGGCCTCATAAAGGTGTCGAAGCTTCCGCAAACTCTGATGTCATGTATTTCTTCACAAGTGCACAAGATGGCAATCCATTACAAGATGATGTAAGATTATATTTGGGCGATGATCTCAAGAAAGCTCAAGATCACAGTCAAAGACAAGCGTAAGATGAATCAAAAGATCACTATCCCAAATGCACAAGATATCAAATGTCTACGAGCTAAAGACTGAAGTGATTAAGTTTGGTATTTTCAGGGGTGACCTCCCTTAGGGGGAGATTGTTAGATATTAGAAAAAGACTCGGTCACCCCGTGTATTTTACTGTTTATTATAGCTCGTAGTTTAATAGTTAATAGTATGATTTTCGGTATTAAGTCGGGTACTAATACCCGGTATATTGTAAGTACTATATAAGCCTCTTCCAACTTTGGAAGAGGCAAGCTAGTCATTTATTTCTCTTTTCATAGAAACACTATTTCTCTCTCTAGAAAACTCTCTCTAGTGTTTCTCTCTCTAGAAACTAGCCAAATCCAAGAATCGACCCCGTGTTATGATATAGGATATACCACAATGCTTATCTGCTAACTTGGTTTGGTGACCAAGCTAGGTTTTAGCCTATATAAGCTGCCTTTCTCATTCGTTTTTGAGATATAGAAAAACTCAGCTCCAATACCAAACCGTAGCAGGCTTTAGCAGACGGATTTCCACCAGTTCCATCGATCAAGAACCCTCGATCATCTCCGTAAGTTTTCAGGTTAGGTTGTCTAGTCCGGCTGTACAACAGCTTTGGACGTTGTACCCTGGGAAACAGACGACGAATCTGTTTTAAGGGAATCGTGTTAAACACGAGCCTCGTTCTTTATCACTACTTTAATTATCTGTTAACTACGTTTTATTAATCTGTGTTGCTACTGTTATTCGATTTACGCTAATAAAAACGTGCAGGTTTCCCAACAGTATGTAGTAAACCTCATTCGGAGGCGAGGGAAATGTTACTCTCCATTCAAAGAGAAAGTTACGTTAAATCAGATGCAGATATGAGAAACAATAACTCTCTCTATACAAAATGATGAGGACATGCTTCAAGAGCTAGCAGAGGAATATATGGATCACCTAGAGCGCTAATAAAAACGTGCAGGTTTCCCAACAGTATGCAGTAAACCTCATTCGGAGGCGAGGGAAATGTTACTCTCGCTATACAAAATGATATGAGAAACAATAACTCTCGCTATACAAAATGATGAGGACATGCTTCAAGAGCTAGCAGAGGAATATATGGATCACCTAGAGCATGGCAAGAGTAAAGGTACTGCTACGAGTAATGTTACTCTTAAACATAAGTAACTTACTCGTAAAGATGAAGACACCTTTAATATTAATAACAAAATATGGTTTTCATATTTTGTTTATTGACTTTTCTTTTGGTTTCTATATTTTGTTTATTGACTTTTTTTCATATTTTGTTATTCTAGAATAATTTGGTTGACTTTTTCTTCAAGTTTAGTTTTTTTATAAATATAAGGATTGGTTTTTTATGTTGGCATTCAATAATCAATTAGTCTTTATTTTCTTTGTGCTTTGAATTGAACCCTAGTTAGGGTTTATAGCGTATCTATGTTCTGTGTCAGTCGGTATCTAGATCTTGTTAGTATCCTAGATGGTGGGTGGTGCAGAGATTCCTCAAACCCGTACTAGTAGTGGGGTGCGGTCGACTGAAGAGATGGATAGTGCGATCAATGATCTCACTTCCAAATTCGAGAGTATGTCCATTGTTCTTGAAGAGATACGATCCGCGATTGTAAGTGGTGGAAACAATCCAAATTGTTACGGTAACGAACGTGGTAACCATAGATCCCGTACCAATTTTGAGGGATTTTATGATAATCATGGCCGTAACCAATCTCCAAAACAAGTTTGGAGACATGATGACATCATGTCTTTAGATGAGGAGGAAGGAGAAGAGACCCTGGATGAATACAATAGAAGTCTTAGGAGAGGCGATCGACCTAGGACTACGGTTGGTCTAAATGTTAATCCTCGTGGGTATGATGAGCGGCAAAGTTATCGGGTCAAGGCCGAGATTCCTAACTTTGTTGGAAATCTCGACATTGAGGCGGTGCTAGATTAGTTATATGAGGTCAACAAGTTTTTTGACATCATGGAAGTTCCCGAAGAAGAACAAGTGAAGGTTGTGGCATATAAGTTACGTGGAGGAGCGAGAGCTTGGTGGCAACGTGAGCAAGATAACCGAAGAGCACAAGGTAGCCGACCCGTGGATACTTGGATGAGGATGAAACGGATGATCAAAGGTAGGTTTTTGCCCCCAGATATTGAGCAAATTTTTACTAACAATATCATACTTGTGTCTAAGGAAAAAGAATTGTAGCCGATTATACAGGTAAATTTTTAAGGTTGCAAGCCCGTTGTAATTTGAGGGAAACGAACGAAAAATCCGCGGCTAGGTATATCAGTGGGTTGAATTCTTTAATCCAAGAGAGGTTGAGCTTGACGTCAATTTGGTCTGTGGATCAAGCTCAAAACATGGCAGTGAAGGCGGAAAGGATGGCTTTTAAAACCAGAGTTAGGTTTAGGGGTTCAAACATGGAGAGTTCGAGTAATTATAAGAATCGACCTAACAAAATTCAATCTACCATTCCTAGTACTACTACAACAACCTCAAGTTCTAAGGCTAGTAGAAATGGAGTGGACAGGAATAAGGAAAGCCAACCGGTTAATTCAAACCCTTATGCTAGACCAACGGGTGCCAAGTGTTTCAGGTGTGGTGAACCGGGGCATAGGTCTAATGTGTGTCCTAAACAATCCACTTATTATTTGGTAGAAAGTAGGAATGACGGACTGATTAGTAACGATGTGTTTCAAGAAGAAGATGAGTTAGAGTATGTCGAGCCTTTAGACGGAGAGGCGGAACAAGTTACATATGTCGTTCAACGAACTTTATGTTCGCTTAAGGTTAGTGACTTCACAAAGAAATAAAATCTCTCAAACTAAATGCTTGGTTAAGGAAAAGATTTGTTCTATTATCATTGATGGAGGGAGTTGCGAAAATTTAGTGTCTAAGGCTTTTGTTAAAGCTTTTAAGCTTTCAACCGAACCTCATCCTAGTCCTTATCAGATTAGGGGGGGATCAAGAAAGGGTCGGCACTTAAGGTAACCGAGATTTGTAAGGTTCCTCTTGCTATTGGGAAGCATTACAATGAGTTGGTTACTTGTGATGTTGTTGATATGGAGGCATGTCATGTATTGTTAGGAAGACCATGGTAACATGATGTGGACGCTACACACCAAGGTAAATCAATTATGTATTTGTTTAAACGGAGCGAGAAACTATTGCTATGTTACCTTTAGGTGTCGTTTCTCCTAAAAATAAATTAGAGAAAAAGACTTTGGTAACTTTGGTAGCTTCACCAAAGGAGTTTCAAGCTAAAATGAAGGAGACGGGAGTTTCTTATGCTTTAGTTGTGAAAGGCGTTGAAGATGTCATGGAGAATGCAATACCGGCGATAATTAAACCCTTACTAGCTGAATTTGGTAAGATTGTGACGGATGATAGACCAGACGCTTTGCCACCATTAAGGAACATTCAACACCAAATTGATTATTTCCTGGACCAAGTTTACCTAATCTTCCTCACTATAGGATGACCCTAAGGAGTCTAAAATTTTGCGTGAGGATTGTTGAAGAAAGGCCACATTCAAGAAAGCATTAGCCCTTGTGCGGTTCTGGCACTTCTTACACCAAAGAAGGACGGAAGTTGGAGGATGTGCGTTAATAGTCGAGCAATCAACAAAATCACGGTAAGGTATCGTTTTCCTATTCCACGTCTTGATGACTTATTGGACCAATTAGCATTATTTAACAAAAATAACCTCTTAGAATTTTTTATAGCAAGAGCAGCTAGAGCTACAACTGCTTTAGCTAGGTTATTTTCTAAAATTGATTTAAGGAATGGCTACCATCAAATTTGGATTAAACAGGGTAATGAATGGAAGAGCGCTTTCAACACAAAGGATGGGTTGTATGAGTAGCTTGTTATGCCATTTGGATTATCTAATGCGCATAGTAATTATATGCGCTTAATGACTCAAGCTCTTAGGCCATTTATGGGTAAGTTTGTGGTAGTGTATTTTGATGATATCTTGATTTATAGCCAAATGGAGGAGGAACATTTGGGTCATCTACGAAAGGTTATGAAGGCGCTAGCTGGTAACGATTTGTTTGTTAACTTAAAGAAGTGTACTTTCCTTACAAATAAACTCTTGTTTCTTGGTTACATTGTGAGTTCGGATGGGATTCATGTTAAAGAAGCCAAGGTCCAGGCGATTCGGGATTGGCCATCGCTTAAGACGTTGTCAGAAGTTAGAAGTTTTCATGGGTTGGCGACCTTTTATAGGAGGTTTGTGAGGAATTTTAGTAGCATAGTGGCACCGATTACCAATTGTTTGAAAAAGGGTTCGTTTCAATGAACTTAGGAGGCAGAGGCGAGCTTCGAGATTATCAAGTAGAAGTTGATAACCGCACCGATACTTTCTTTACCTAACTTTGATAAAGTTTTTGAGTTACAATGTGATGCTTGTGGAACCGGGATTGGGGCTATTTTGTCACAAGAAGGAAGGCCCGTAGCGTTTCAAAGTGAGAAACTTAATGAAGCTCGACAAAAGTGGTCAACTTATGAACAAGAGTTGTATGTGGTTGTTCAGGCTATGAAGAAGTGGGAGCATTACTTGATTCAACGAGAGTGTGTGGTTTATTCGGATCATCAATCTCTTAAATATTTTCAAACTCAAAGGCATTTAAATAAGGTACATACACGGTGGGCAAGTTTCTTGGAGAAATTCAACTATGTGATCAAGCATAAATCGGGTGCAAGTAATAAAGTGGCAGATGCATTGAGTAGAAAGACCACTTTATTGATGATCATTAGTAACGAGGTTGTGGGTTTCAATTCAATTAAGGAGTTGTACGCAAGTGATGAAGATTTTGGTAACATTTAGATGGAGCTCGAAACCAAGCAACATCGGGGTGAGTTTATTTTACTTGACGGTTATTTGTTTAAAGGTAATCGTTTGTGTATTCCTAAGACTTCCTTTAGGAGTCAATTGATTAAGGAGGTACATGCGGGAGGATTGAGTGCTCATTTAGGCCGAGATAAGACCATTGCGAGTATAGAAAGTCAATTTTATTGGCTTCAATTAAAAAGGAATGTTGGAGCTTTCGTGAAGAGATGTGTCGTGTATCAAGAAGGAAAGGGTAAAGCATAAAATACAGGTCTTTATATGCCATTGCCAGTACCTAAGAGTCCTTGGATCGATATTTCGATGGATTTTGTGCTTGGGCTTCCTCGCACTCAACAGGAAGTCGATTATGTGTTTGTTGTTGTTGACAGGTTTTCCAATATGGTGCATTTCATTCCCTATAAGAAGACTTCGGATGCGACACATATTTCAAGGTTGTTCTTTCAAGAGGTGGTTCATTTGCATGGAGTTTCAAAGTCCATTACTTCAGATCGGGATAGTAAGTTTGTTGCTCATTTTGGTTGACACTTTGGAGACGATTGGGTACATCTTTGAATTTTAGTAGTACCGTTCATCCTCAAAGGGACGGTCAAACTGAAGTAGTTAATCGTACATTGAGGAATATGATACATTGCTTGTGTGGGGAAAAGCCTAAACTTTGGGATGTGTTGTTGGCACATGCGGAATTTGCTTATAATAGTGTGGTTCATAGTTCCACTGGATTTTCACCATTTGAGGTTGCGTACAAGACTTCTCCAAGGCACGTGGTCAATTTAGTTGATTTACCGTGCAAGAAGAATGTTCAAGCAAATAAGATGGTGGAAGAAGTTCAAGCTACTCATGAGGTTGTGTGAGCCAACATTACCGAAGCAAATGCTAAGTACAAAATTACAGCGGATAAGCATCGTCGGAAGAAGTTGTTCTAAGTAGGAGATGAGGTAATGGTGTTTCTTCGCAAAGAACGTTTTTCGGTTGGGACTTATAGCAAGCTACAGCAAAAAAATGGTCCGTACAAAATACTTCGAAAGATTAATGATAATGCTTAGGGGTGTTCATCGGTTCGGTTTTCGAGTTTGTGGGTTTTATGGTTCGAGTTCATCGGTTTGAAAATTTTCAAAGTCAAAACCAAAACCAAACCAAACCAAACCAATTATAGAACGGATAAAACCAAACCATACACCAAATTAGAATTCGGTTTGGTTTTGGTTAAAACCAAGAAAACCAAATTCAAGTAAACTCCAAAATATCATCTAGAAGTCACAAATAATAACCTAAATTTTTGAATAAAATTAACAAATCAAAAGGTCTCACAAAGTGCTCAAGTAAATTAACAAAAAAAGTTTAGGTAACCAAAAGGTTTCAGAACTTAACGGGAATAAACAAAAGTGAAATAAGATATAATTTTCTTCGACAAAAGTCCTCAGAAGTTTTATCAGCTTGAATATTCCAACTTCAAGTATCCAAACTCAGTTGAAACTTCTCTCTTGCTCAATGTATGTGAATTTATAGAAATCAAGTAGGTAAACTATTGCTTAGTTGCTCATGGATATGCATCATGCTTTATTCGATGAGTGATTAGTTTAAAATATTTTTAAAAACTAGGATTGCTAGTTTTAGATTTATAAGATAGAATATACGTATATATATAATTAAAAAAATATGTGTTTAGAGATATTTGGTTTTTTCGGTTTGGTTTGGTTTATTTTTTGTCAAACCATAACCAAACCAAACACCAATTAAATACTTCGGTTCAGTTTCAAACCAAACCATACACCAATTAAAAAATTTGGTCCCGTTTTATTCGATTTTGGTCTGGTTTATTCCTCGGTTTGTCCGGTGTCAAACCACACACTGAACACCCCTAATAATGCTTATGTGGTGGACTTGCCAATACTATGAGTATTTCGAAGATGTTCAATGTGTCAGATATATATGAATTTCACTCTGAGGACGTGAATGAGGGCAAGCACTCGAGGACGAGTTTTTCTAAAGAGAAGGAGAATGATGAGGACATGATTCAAGAGCTAGCAGAGGAATATATGGATCACCTAGAGCGTGGCAAGAGTAAGGGTACTGCTAGGAGTAATGTTACTCCTAAACATAAGTAACCATACTCCTAAGAGCACCAGGTACCCTCAAGCCATGGCTCAAGCCATAGCACCAAAAAGTGCTGCTACGTCAGCAAAAGTGCTATGGCACCAGAATTGCTATGGCACCACATTCAAGTGTCTCTCTCGTTGGCTCAAGCCATAGCTTTTTTTTAAGATAACAAATACACAATTATTTAACATAAATAAACTTCATTAGAAAATTAAAAACATTACAATAAAATATTAAAAAAGACATTACATTAAAATAAAAAACATAACGAAATAAAAAACATAACTAAATTAGTTATCTGGAGGATATAAAGCACGGATTCGGTCTTTTTGGGCGTTGATAATAGCCGCATCAATCGGATTCATCCCGTCCGTCGATATTTGTAGGACTTTCAAGTCCTCGGCAACCTTCTTTGAATAGTTTAACTCGACTCGAGAGTTCACCTCGCGGTCGATACGCTCCATTTTTTCCTTCCGGTCTAGCTCGTATTGTTGTTGAATCATTTCTTGAAACATTTGCGGGTTTGAACCGGAACTTGCGGTAGAGTTTGAAGAACGTTGACTCTTTGCAATCCTATGTAGGCCGGCCGGACGAGGCAACTCGTCGTCTCCAAATAGCTCGGGTTCGTTGTTGGTAACCCGATGACGGTTTCGTCTTGCATTTGCTGATTCGGGATTGTTCCACTTGTGTTTGCCTTTCAAAAAGTTCCAAGCACTCTTGTGCTTAAAATCCGATTTCTCCCGTGCTCGATACAAGATTTCGATACGCGTCATCAAATCGCCATCATTCTCCCCACTCATAGCCTTCGTTTCATTCACTAACGAATTAAACTTGGAGACTTCTCGATTCATGGGAGTCCACTTTCCCGTCAACATGTTCTTGGTACGAATCGGAAAGCCTCGTTTCCCGGCTTGGTCGTTGTATGCATCAAGAATTTTGTACCAAAACGTATCATTTTTTGATCCGAACCGATTCTTGGATCCTCGGAAATTTGTATAAAACATTCGACCAAAAGCAACTCCTCGTCTTGGCTCCAAAAATTGTGAACCTTGACGGTTTCGGCTTGCAGTTTCGGGTCAACATTTCTTGTCGTCATTTTTTTGACACGTTTCCCACGTGAACCGGGCTTCTTAGACGACGGAGTCGGGATCGTCTCATCTTCTTCTTCTTGTTGTGTTTTGGCTTCGGATTGTTGTTGGGAATTACCGGATTGTTGTTGAGAAATATTGGTATGAAACATTTGTTGTTGTAGTTGCCATTGTCGAAAGAGAATTTGTTGATCGGGATTAATATATGGGTTATAGTTGGGAAAGTTGCGGTTGCGATTAGCCGAAGAAGAGCCCGGAATTTGGTTTTGGGGGTCGTTGAGCATACCGGTTATCCAAGGAGTGTTGGGATTATTGGGATTCATTTTAGAAGCAAAAAAAATAAGAGAAGTAGATAATTGTGTGTTATAAATAATATTGGAAGAGTATGTAAAATATGGTAGAATAAGGTGGTATTTATAGGATTTTTAAGGGATAAAAATTGGGTATTTATTACAAAAAACGGTCAAAAAAATTCAAAACCCAAAAATCCAACTATTGGCTAACGTTTAAATTCAAAAAATTTAAAAAAAAAGGAAATACCTTTGGTGCTGGCTGGTGGCCACGGCGCGAGGCACGATGGCGCCAGCCACGGTGTCAACGGCGCGAAATTTTTTTGGGTTGTTAGCTCAGCGCCAGCCTATGGCTTGAGGTACCTCTCCCTCTAAAGATGGAGACACCTTTAATATTAAGACGCCTTTAATATTAATAACAAAATATAGTTTTCATATTTTGTTTATTGACTTTTCTTTTGGTTTTCATATTTTGTTATTCTAGAATAATTTGGTTGACTTTTTCCCGAAGTTTAGTTTTCCTATAAAATATAGGGTTTGGGTTTTTTTTTGGCATTCAATAATCAATAAAAATTCACGACTTTTAGTCTTTATTTTCATTGTGCTTCGACTTGAACTTTAGTTAGAGTTTATAGCACGTTTCTATTATGCGTCAAAAAAAAGATTGTAACATAATATTATGCTTGAAAAATATGTTGCTTCATTTTAAAGCAAAATAGGAATATAATTACACTTCTGTCTAGTTTAGAACCTAATTAACACCATATGGCTAACCCAAAAACCACTAAATTCGTTCTGAACATAAAGTTGTGATACGTTAAAGCAGCTAAGCTACCGTTTTGGGTAATATTAAGTAAGTTCAAACCCACAGATAAGACTCTTTCAATATTCGCATATGAAGAGATCATACAAATATATATTCACAAATAGTAATAACTTGAACGGTGATTACCATTAACAATCGCCTTCCAGAGACTGGATTTTCTTTTCGATGCCACATGGAATAAATGAATACTCGCATATTTTGGTCTTATAAACATATTAATCACAAATAAAGCTTTCAGACTTATAACTGAGATGAAAATAACATGTGGGCTGGGACTTTTGGAAAGCAGGTGCGAAAGGATTACCTTAAATTACGGGTTGAAATGAGTGAGGTTGACCCGCAAACACTCTGTCCGTTTGTTAGAACTGATCAGCAGTTCAAAACATTACTATATTATTATTACAAACAATAGTAAAATATGATATATTATTAGTTTATGTCCACATTAAATACACGATAGGCCAATATCTACCCATTTGACCAGTTCCCGTTCCATTTATCTATTTGATTGGTTTCAAATAGAAACATTCATTAACAAAACAAGTTGAAATAGCCACCTAATAATCATTTGGCCTCCAAATTTGAAGATAGATGACCTCCGCTATAATTAAAGAGGGTATCTTTTAAGTAAGGATGATCATGACCCTTACTTTTCCCTTCATAACTTTCGGACGTCGATGCAGATTCAGCATTTGGATTCAGACCTGCCAATTCCATGATATTCTCTATCTCTTTTACAACTTCGCTCATTCTTGGTCTCTGAATTCCTGTTTCTTCCACACACCTTAATGCAACATCCACAAATCTTTCCAAACCATGCAATTCACCGCTCAGACCAATGATCGGGTCCAGAACTTCATGAAGGTTATACAAGACTTTTTCCTTGTCCATTGTTTCCTTTACCTCCCTCACAATGTACTTACCTTTCTCGATTGGATTTCTTGCTGTTATTAGTTCCAGCATTACTATTCCGAAACTATAAACATCACTTTTTTCGGTCAGTTGCTGAGTCATGTAGTATTCAGGATCCATGTAGCCCTATTATCATTTGAGTATTTAGTGTTAGAGGTTCGTAAACTCAAAACTATACAACTGAAAGGCTCACAAAATCTATGGTCCAATAATCTACCAATAACATTAACTTAGAATACTCACTAGTTAAATATCTTGTTATTATGATACTGATTATGCAGGGTCAACATGAACAAATATTGGACAAACATGTAAGAAGTTGCCACAAGAAAAGTATTATTCGAAAAAATATAAATTTACCTACTTATCCCTTTTAATAAAGATAACCTAGAAGAAACTTCACTTACCATTGTCCCTTTGACTTGAGTGGTAACATGTGTCCTGTCAGAATCACCAAGCGGTTTGGAAAGACCAAAATCAGCAACTTTGGCGTTCAGGCGTTCATCAAGTAAGATATTACTCGTTTTGACGTCCCTATGAATTATGGGAGGATCAGCAAGATCATGCAGATACTGTAAACCTCTTGCTGCACCAAGGATTATTTTAAGTCTTCTCATCCAATCCAACCTGATCCCAGACCTCCCTGTTCATAATGGGCAGTTTTGGAAATGGGTCAAAATAGTTTGGGTTAACCCAAAATAATCTGTTGACCTTTTTTTTTTTTAAGTTTAGTAATAATCAATTTGTTGAAGAAACATTACCTGAAAGACTATCCTTGAGTGTACCATTTACAATATACTCATAGACCAACATTTGTTCACCTTGATCAAAACAGAAACCAATAAGACTGACAACATTCTTGTGATGAACTCTTGAAAGAAGCTCAATCTCAGTTTTAAACTCATTAGCACCCTGTGTCGATCCTTGTTGGGATCGTTTAATGGCAACTAATTGCCCATTTGGAAGACTACCTCTGTAGACCTACAGTTTATAAGCCAAAACCTTTTAGCATCTTGTCTTCATAAAGTGGTATAAACTACAAGATTGCAGAATTACTAAAACTAACCATCCCATAACCACCAGAACCTATGTTGGCTGTTGCTGTAAAATTGTTTGTGCATGTCTTGAGCTCTTCATATGTGAAACATCTTGCCCCTTTTAGTTGAGGACAACCACCACTGCCTTTATCTGGGTCCCAAGAAGCTGCAAGTGTAATAATATTATTAGACAACTTGACGACAGAACTAATTTTTTTCTTTATCTTTTTCATATTTTTCTACAAGTGGAAATATTAACACAATTACAGATAAATGCGGGAAAGTTGGTTTGAAATTTCAACCTAAACTTCGCTATCCACAGATCTGGATAGCAATAATAATGTTTTGATAATCAAAATCGACACTTAAATACTGGAGTAATAAATTTCTTAAGAAATGGGCAAAAATTGTTTTCTAGGCAACCTGACCGCCACAAAAAATAGTTCTTTTGACCCATGAACCAACCTACCCATCTTGCCACCTCTATATTTCTAATCTTACCAAAAGGACTGTTCTTTTTAGTAGCTCTTTCAGCTCTTCCTTTCTGACGGAAGGCATAAAGTCCCGCAACGACCAGTAATAGCACTAGAAAACAACCACCCGCTGATACTCCAATAATAAGTCCAATGCTAACTGATTTATGCTTTCCTTTCTGTGCATCTGTAATTTGTAACACAGAAGCACCACATCATAATTAAAAAGGCTATCTTCAAGCCGATTATGAATTAAGCAATGGGTTAACTGATTAAAAATGTAATCAATTGTTGTCCAATTTCTATTCCAAGCAGAAAACTTTTTTTCACCCGTAAAAACCGGTTGTGTACAACTTTTAGTTAAGGTAACGTGGTGGTACCTTTGAAAAAGTTATTTGTTTTTCAAAGTGTGCATAAAAATCGGTGCATGTTTGTCCTGGTAATATGAGTGAAAACAAAGTTGGTTCCCCGAAATATATATTGGATAACTTTTTTATTCAAGTAAACCGTTAAGAACATATGAAGGTATACCAGAAAAGAAATCATAGTTGTTTCCCATAAAAAAGTATGGTCCAAATGAGTGTGGAGGCTTATAAGTTTGGTTGCTAAGAACAAATCCAATCTGTGTAATTCCAGGCCGATTAAAATGTTCACCACCAGACGGGAAAACCTCCAGCCTTACCACAAGATAGCTATCCGAATTCTTGGTGGTGATACTTAGTGAAACTGAGTCAACTGGGAGCTGATTAGATTTAAAAGAAACCATCATTGAACTCTGAAGGGATGTATAAATAGACGAGTTTTCCAAGTCAGAAAAGGAAGGAGCTCTGAATGATAAGGTTCCGGTATATGGATATGAACATTTACAGTTTGGACTTGAAGTTTGATCCAAACCACAGGCAGTAGAAGGCATGCAATTGTTAGGTGGTGTTATATATGATGAGTTGGATTTTGTCGGATGATTACAGTATGGTAGTGTTGCTTCTGATTCCATACATATTGGATTACTGAGTAGTCTGAAAAAATAATAAATAAAAAGAATTAGCAGTTGGTGCTATTTGTTGTATAAACTTTGCCTCTACAGGAGTACATGACTACATATTAAATGTGTAAAATGATGAATTTTGGTTCAAATGGGAAATGGTTGAACACTTTGAAAGTCACATGTAATCAAACTGCATATACTAAACATTTTTTTTTTGGATTGTGACTAATCGTACAGTTTTATTAATCATAAGTAAAACAGTTAATGTTGGTATTTCTAAAAAGAACAGAAGAAAAACAGTTGACAGGACGGACCAAAATAATGGACTGTTTTGACCCGTTTTCAATAAAGAATTATCCAAACTGCCCATTTTGTCATCCCTATTTGTGACATAGTTGTTTGGTGCAAAGAAATCACGATTGTAAAGAACATACATCAAACTGGCTGTATATGTGCTTCTTTGAGTGAAGGCAGAAATTGAGTTATTGCTCAAATCGATGAGCTGAAGATGGGTGCTATAAGCAGCTCCAAAATCCAGCGTCCCATTAAGCCGATTGTTACTTAGTACCCTGTTATGATATTCATGATTGTATCAAAGTTAAATAAAATAGTTCTGAAATAGCACAGATTAGGATTCAGATTATGTTCTCACACAGTCTCGATTTGTGGTATGCTAAATATCCCAATAGGTACTACTCCTTGAAGTCCTGTATCTTGCAGTATCCTGA
>BQNB010057062.1:7087-38380 GCA_026074375.1 Tanacetum coccineum
GCTTTTGCTGCACACAAGAATATTACTATCTTTCAGATGGACGTGAAAATGGTATTTCTCAATGGTCCATTAAAAGAGGAAGTTTATGTATGCCAACCTGATGGATTTGTCGATCCATACTTTCCAGATCATGTTTACAGGTTGAAGAAAGCATTATACGATCTCAAACAAGCTCCTCGAGCATGGTATGATAAACTGTCTTCATTCCTACTTGAACACCGTTTTACTAACGGTATTGTTGACCCGACTTTGTCTACTTGACGTCACAGGGGAGACATTTTACTTGTTCAAGTATATGTCGATGACATTATTTTTGGGTTTACAAATCCCAATTTTTCAAAACGATTTGTAAATCTTATGAAAAATAATTTTGAAATGTCTATGATGGGTGAACTAAAGTTTTTTCTAGATTCAAGTTCATCAATCACCTCGTGGCATATTCATTAGTCAGTCACAATATACAATAGACCTTTTAAATAAACATGGTATGGATGAATGTGTCTCTATGAGCACACCTATGGCCACTGAAAGACTGGATGCTGATTTACAAGGTACTCCAACTGATCAAACGACTTATCGTCGAATGATTGGAGGGCTTAAACAGATCTTTCAATACCTAAGACAATTCTATAACATGGGATTATGGTATCCAAAGGATTTCGGATTTGAACTAATTGCATAATCAGATGCAGACCATGCAGGATGTAAAGACGATTGCAAAAGTACTTCCGGTGGCATACAATTTCTAGGTGACAAGCTCGTGAGTTGGAGTTCGAAGAAGCAAGATTGTACTGTGATGTCTACAGTTGAAGTTGAATATGTCTCATTGTATGCGTGTTGTGTACAAGTCATTTGGATGCATACACAACTACTGGACTATGGATACAAGTACAATAGAATACCGATGTATTGCAATTCAAAGAGCGCTATCGCTATTTCATGTAATCCGATTCAGCATTCGCGTACAAAACACATAGACATCTGGTATCATTTTATTAAAGAACATGTTGAAAAGGGTACGGTGGAATTATACTTTGTCAGAACTGAATACAAACTTGCGGATCTATTTACTAAAGCTCTTCCAAAAGAACGCTTTGAGTACTTAGTTTATCGCATTGGTATGAGATGTATGACTCCAACACAGTTGAAAAGCCTAGCAAAGTTATCTTCTTGAAAGAAAAGATCATACATCAAAACATGTAAATAAATTTTTCAAAAAAATATTTAAAATTGAAAAATATAAAAAATTCAAAATGATCTGCTTAATGTTTTTCAAAAATCAAAAATCAAATACAAAAATAAAAAATGGAAAAATCAAAGACGTAATTTAATCAAAATTCACATGTCTTTACAAATCAGATTCATGATTCTCTGCTTTTCTCAAACATACTTTTATTTGTTTAAACTGGATCATGATCTGAGGGGGAGTTCTTTTAATACATGTGGTTTTGTCATTCCCATTCACGTATATCATCTGAATTTTAAAATCAAAGTGCTTTCAAAATCCAATATAAACAATGATCTCTCGAATTTTTAAAAGTTTTTATAAAAATAGGTACACTTTCGAGGGGAGTTTTTCATTTTTGTGATAATCTGGAATTTGAAAAAGGAGAAAATATCATTCAAGGTCTAACTGTGCAAAGGGATCATATTCCAAGGGGGGGGAGGTTTGAAAATTTTGATAACAAAATTCAGAAAAAAAACTACAAGGGTCAAAAATGTCATTTTTTAAACTAAAATTTGGAAAGATGAACTCATGGACTAAAACTGTCAAATTCTAAACTTACAAATTCGGATAGTATAAAAGGAATTTAAATTTCATTTTTCATTAAATTGAGAAAGAAGAAAAATCACGTCTTTTGATTTTGAGTTCATTTACAACGATCGTAATCTTCTTCTTGTCTCATACGTAAGTGATTTAATGATTCAACAAGTTTTGGTCACAGTTTCTTGATGATCTTTGGATCGTATTCAAACTCGGTAAAATTAGGGTTATCGAGTCTAGGGTATTTAGCAATTGCTGATAAATCTAGGTGTGTTAATATGTTGAATGATGCTTGTGAGTAGTTGATTGTAAAACTTGCTATGTAATGACCAAAAATGACAAACTCGACACGAACAACAAAATTGGTAGGATTCTGAATTTGATAAACTCGGTATAACATGGTCTTACAACGATTAAAATGGATGTTAAGAGTTTAAAAATGTCTAAGACAATTATGATTGCTGAAACACTTGACTATAAATTCATTTTTGACAAGTTTCATTTAAAATGTTCAAACTTGAAAGAGTCAAACTCGGTAGTCATCGATTGAAAAATTCAAACTCAGTAATTAAATTTGAAAAATTCAAAATTTAATTTCAAAAGTATCGAATCTGTTGTTACGTGTATAAAATTTTTGGGAAAGGCTTATGAGACTTAGTGTGTGTCAATGATACTTGTTTGAATGTGTTGTCTATCACTCGAATGTCTGTAACCAGATCAGTTTCTCATTTGAAGTTGAATGCCAAATGTTTGTAAACAAGTATCACGGAAATTTAACAACAATTGATCAAGTTTTAATGAATTTTATATTTTGTACAAGATATGTTTGTTCTTAATTGTTTAAGTGATCTAAGTTATGTCCGGTTACGACCATTTTCTACATTGAACAAAATGAGGAGTGAACGACTTAGTGACCATTGAATTGATGAATTAGATATGTTTGCTTACATAGTATAATATTCAAACAATCAAGAATTTCAAAATAACTAGTGTCTGATAATTCGACTCTCAATTGTTTAAGTGGTCTAAGTTATGTTCGGTTTTGATCATTTTCTACAATGAACAGAATGAGGAGTGAGTGACTTAGTAACCATTTAATTGTTGAATTGAGTTTGACTGATTCTATGCTATTAAAAAACAAATGCTTTTGCATAAATAAGTTTGAAAAGAAAAAGTTCTCAAATTTTTGTATTGTGTCAATATGGTACTCTTTCACAAAATGTTTTTAGAATATTGAATGATATCTCTTCAACTTCTAAAATTGAGTCTTATTCAAAATCAAGGAGTATCTTCATTATTCTTGAAAGAGTATCATTTAACAAAGAATTTCTAGTGAGGATATTCTAAACAAAAAGAGAGACAAAAACCATACACGAAAAAGCAAATCAAAGTGTGTTCGAAAAAGAATAGCCAAAACACACAAAAAGTGAAATCAAAAGAATAATGCGAATAAAGCATATGGCATGTGCTTGAAAAACCAAGAATAAGCACATGAGAAAGAAACTGATCAAATATATGTTCAAAAAGAATTGACAGAACATATGAAACAGATAGAGCAGAAAGGGAAAAAATGTCAAATGAATTGTTTGTTCTCTAACATCTTATCTTCACTCATTCAGTAATCATCGTGGCACAACCACAAAGACCAGCTGATGTTCATCAAGATGAACTATGCCCACCAAACAAAAGATATGCTCTTATAGATGCCAACAAGAAGGTTGATTTTGAAAATCTGTTGTGTCCAGATAAGAGCAGAATCCTGGCAGATATTCTTAAGAACCATCGTCTCAGATTCAGAATTTTTACTTCTTCATCAGTGCCATGGATATATTAGGGGCAGTTTTAGCATACTTTGCACGAAGATGGATAAAAGTATACAATCAAGTTCATGCTAGACTATAAAGAGCTCACTCTGAATCTTGATGACTTCAGGACAATCTTTCACTTACCTCAAGCTATTGAAAACAATCATGATCACTTTGTACTTGCTCTAACATTCTCTAGGATGGTTCCATTTTACATCAACAATCTTGGTTTCACTCTAGAATTAAGATCAACTTCCAACTTTAAGACAACTGGTCTTTTACAACCGTGGCAGACACTATGCAAGATGTTCTCAAGATGTCTGACAACCTATGTTACTTTCTATGATCAACCATCGGTGAAGATCATGCAAATGATATACTGCTTTGTCAAAAATATCCATGTTGATTATATAGAATTGCTTTGGGAAGGGTTTTACTACTCTTTAAAGAATCCAACAACAATGATTCCTTATCCTAGATTCACAAAGCTGATCGTGAGTCTTTACATGACTACATTCCTTGAGATATTAAGAAGAGCTCGTGATAGGTATCACAACTTGGCAGATGATGTGATGATTAAAAGCATCTTCAACTCAGGGAAGAGTAAAGGTATTGTTGGAATGTAGATTCTAGATTGGATGATGACCGATGAGATGAAGCTTACAGAGAACTATCGGTAATATGCTGAGGTGTTTGGACTAGATGTTCCTACGACTCAGTCATAACCGAATGAGTCTATCTAGGGAACGCATAGGACAACTAGCGCCCCTAGGTCACCTAACCCTGTTGTTACTGAAGGAGAATCAAGTGCTCCATGAAGATCTACTATCATTAGACTTCGTATTCCTCCAAGACGATCCACACGACTTACTCTACGAATTCCAATTCAAACAACTGACGAGGCGGATGATCTAATTTTACAAGATAAACTTCAAGTAAGTCTGGCAGAGTAAAAAATTCGTAAAGAGCTTAAAGCTATACAAAATGTGGAGAAGGTTAAAGAGCACTTGATAGCTGAAGAAATTGAATAGTTAGTTGAAGGTTCGGAGACTGTTAAAGAGAATATTGAGGTTACTAGTTCACCCCATATACAAAATGATGACAATAAAGTTGATCCCAACACTAGTTTAGAGCCCAAGAGTGATAAGGAAAGTCTGGAGGCGGAGAAATTACTGATATTTCACAACCTGTAAACGTTATTGATGAGGAGGAAGAATCAGCGGAAGATGATTATGAGTTAAGAAGACGAGAATAGGGGAAGTATGTAGAGGAGATTAGGAATACATCATCTCCTACAACAATTAGATCCCTTAGGATTCAGTCTAATCTCGTATCTTTGGATACTGATTAACTCCATGAATTAACAGAAACTAATCCACAACCTTCATCTTTTACACCATCATCATCTTCACCCAAATCCAAACTCTCTGCTAAAAATCGTCTCTTATCCTTATTCAAAGCAAAGCCTGGATGTTTCAGACGTTATAAGAGTTTCTTTCAAGAATTACAAGGACGCTATGGTTACTTGTTTGAACATCTTTTGGCCAAGTTCATGCCAAGGAGAAATTTTAATGAAATTGCTAAAAATCTTGAAGACATTATGATGGAGTCTTTGCCCAAGCTGGTAGATGATCGCATCAAGGTCCTTCTCAAGAAACAAGTTCCATTATATGTAGCAAAGGGACTTATAATTAAAGAGAAAAGAGTCAAGCAGATGTGGCCAAAATGATTGTTGAGGCTATTCAACGGGAACGCAAGAATCTTCGTTCAGAAGTTTCTTCACAAGTTAATGTTGCTATTACTAACCACATTCCTTTGCAGGTAGATTCATTAGTCAGGAGTTATATGTCAGGTCATATTCTGCATGTGCATCCGGCTAAAGACACACCTTCTTCTGCACAAGAACAACAATATCAACTTTAAGTGACTATGAAAGATGATCTTTAGTTGCAAAAAGATGACGTATCTATTTGGCTTGCTCTCAAGATTAAATTTGAAAGACTTCAGGTGGCCACTACTTCTTGTAGACCTTCTACTGTTCGCCCTAAAGATCAGGACGATCCTCGTGATGATGCTCATCCTGAGGGGGAGAATAGTGCAAAAAGGCAAAAGATATCCAAGAGTAGAAATTAAACAGTCCATCAACATCAGGTAATCAAGAACAATATGATGATTTTGATTTCTGGTCAAATTCTTATGCCATAGATGATGATGTGATTCCTAATGAGAGAGTGTCACAATAACTTTTGGATGAAATTTCACAAACTGTTGATGAAGCTAAGTTACGCAAAGTTGTTGATGAGATGTTAAGACAACAGTGTACTTTGGGAGATGAACATCAGTATCACATTGATCAGATGCAAAATTTCTTAAAAGGTGACATTGTGTGGGAAAGCAGGAAGGAAATCTTAGTTCTACCATCTCAACCATAACCCACTCTAGTCGTTCAAAGCTGTCAAAGAGATCCAAAAGCTCATGGACTACCTCTTGTTAATTAAGATCTTTTGTACTTAAAGAAAGGCAACTCATGACTAAACAAGATTGTACTATCCTTACACAAGTTCCATGCAGTCATTTTTCCTGATATTGATATAGAAGAAAGAACTTTCAGATGGGTAGATAAGTGTGTGAAAAGGTTTAATCCTTATGTTCGTTACGGGGTTGAACATTAGAAGAATCCACATGCAAAGATCTTCTACATCAAGAAACAACAAGTACCCGGAAAGCCAAAAGAAGAAATCTACTCAAATTCAATGATTGTTCAAATCATCAAGACTTATTAGGAACTGGGTCATGAGTACAAGTTTATTACAAAGATAGTTGCAAGAAGATCTAATGGAAGTATAGTGTCTATTACTGAGTCAGATTAAAAGAATCTCAACAAGAATGATATTGAAGATATGTATCTGCTAATCATAAACCACAAGGTAGACGACTATGGGTCATTATCAGTCTTCATCAGGAGTACAATGATCTGGGAAAGAGTTTACGACTTCCAACTAGGTGTGGAAAGCTATCAAAAACAAGTCAATCTTACTGCACCAACAATCACTTTCCCAGGTATTGAGAAGTACGAGGTGTTCTCTATCATCTCTAAACCAGTATATGGCATTATATACAAGAACATCAAGAAAGAAAAGAGAGTGACGATACATTAAGAAGTTCATAAGTTCTGTGATGCTACATTTAAAAAAGTGATGGAAGGATTAAAGAGCTACAACAACGATGTAAAGTATGGGTATGTGACTCACAATCGTAGTAAAGAAGATGTTGAATACTTACAACTATTTGCTGATGAAATTGAAGAACGGTTGAAGTATTGTGATCAAATGAGAAGATGGAAAATGTACGTGAATGGAAGACCACTTGGACCAAGGAGGGAACGCCCATAATAATTGACCCTTAGGGGGAGATTGTTAGGATCATAAAAAGTGTTGATTATGATACTTTAAGTGGTTGTATTTATTTCTAGTGTTTATTCTTTACTTTGCTTAGTTGAAAGTAGTTTGTAATAAGGTTTAACATGCTAAAAGTGAAAAATAGCATATTTTCCAAAGATTAGGGACTAATTAGCAAAATTAGAAAAATAAAGGAAGGAAGGAAGCCTCCTCCATCTCTTATAAATAGCCACCTAATCTTCATTAGGTGGTTGATGGCTTGTAACAACTTTTCCCACCCTTTTTCTCTTTTGTTATAAAATTTGGAAATTGTGAAAACTTGCCTCTCTCTCTTGATTCTCTATATTCTATATCGTGTGATTCAAGCTAAAACAAGACCTAACAGATATCACTTTATCAAGGAGCAAGTGGAAAATGGAGTGGTTGAGCTATACTTCGTCGGCACATAATATCAGCTAGCAGATATCTTCACCAAGCCTTTAGCACGAGAACGACTTGAATTTCTCATCAACAAGCTTGGTATGCGAAGCATGTAACCTGAGACTTTGAAAAAACTGACAGACGATGTCACACCGCGTAAATTTCAGGTCAAAATTTTAAACTTTTCCGATCACTATTTTTGACTTTTATACGTTACGTTTGAATCTGGCGGTTTACCGGGAAGTTAACCCGCGTAAATCTGAAAAACATCATCGGACGCGTTCCGACTTCAGATTATGATTAGTCTAGATATTATATGCATTATTTTATCTTTTCTAAGTGTTTCGTAGTTTACGATCACTTCCGATACTTATTTTTATGTTTTAGCGTATAATTTGCTTTTTTTTGTGTTTTTGACCTAACGGAACCCTGGAAACCCAAAATCTTTTCGTGTAAACTTTAGTTATCGTTCATATCATGTTGATAAGTCAAAAATTTCGTTCATGACCCCCCCTCCCTCTTATAAATTTGGACGCCTAAACCAAACCAAAACAACCATAAGCTTGGAAATTAAATCAATGGCATCTTTTTTTTTGAAAATCCCATGCATGTGTATGAAAGTGACACATGAGGGAGTCCATATGTAACACCCCCAAAAATATGTATCAGCGGAAATGTGTCCGGGGGCGTTACTTCATAATACACAGCGCTAGTTACAAGAGAACGACCTCTAAATGTGTCGTTTGAAAAGTAATCTCGTTGATTTCCTTGAAATTGATATAACATTTGTCCCATAATTGCATCACAATGAAAAGCTTGAAAGCGATACAACGAGATTTGATCATTTGTATGTAAGTAGAAATCCATGAATGAAATCTTGTCAATTTAGACTCCAATGCACATCAAGTAAGCCAAGCATCTAATTCACCTGAGAAAAACATGCTTAAAAGTGTCAACATTAAAGTTGGTGAGTTCATAGGTTTTGTAAGTATAAATGTTGAACCAAAGTTTCGTAAAGTAGGTGTGACCGTTTAAATCCTTAAATGTTTTTCCAAAATGTATGTATGATTTTTAGAAATCAAAAATTGTAAAGCATGCATGACCATTTAAATCCCTAAATAGTCACCAAAACGTATGTATAGTTGAACCACCTTTGTTCAAAGTATGTATTGCCACTTTATTCAAGACAACGCGCAAGTATTCATGTATATGTATTTTTGGCCCTGTAGACCCAACCAATCATATTTTGACCTGTTATAACGTTCGTTTGCCCAATGATAGCTAATTACCCAAACGGGGATTGTCAATCCCGAATAGATCTATTTTATAACATTCACGTCGACAACATGCTATAACGTTCGTTTGCCCAGTGATAGCTAATCACCTGAACGGGGATTCACACCCGAATAGATCTATTTCATAACATTCGCGCTCACCCTCCAAGTGATTTACAGTTCATGAAGCTGTGACGTAGACTTGTATGTACCCATCACAGGTGTCCCCTCCAAGAACACCCGGGCAGTAATGTAAAGAATATGTACTCCCGTTACCGGTGTCCCCTCCAAGAACACCCGGGCAGTAATGTTGTTGTTATCAGTTCAATCCGCTTAAACTAATCCGTAATCATTTCAAAAGTAAAGTATGCATTCATGTCCAAAAATGAAGTCAAGTAATGTATCCCATGCGAGCTATATAAATGAGTATGTAAACCAATTTGTAATCAACCATGTAAATGCATTTGCAAACAAGCATGTTCTCACCCCAAAAATATATGTAAAACAAGTAAAACATGGGGCTATAAACTCACATCGATGTTGAAGAACGATTGGCGGGAATGTACACATTGAGTACAAGACAAAACAGAAACTGGAACGGCTCGACCAAGAAGTTGCAGCTTAACTGCTAAGTCCCACTAGCCTAGGATAATGAATTTGGGTTTCCCGATGGATAGTCACCTCAACGCGACACGTTGATAAAAGATTTAGATTTCAAGTTGTAGTAGTTTGGTGGTTGGTTAAATAAAATAAATCGAAAGTAAACGCAAAGTGTGTAATATATGCCGTATATATTACTTATGAAAAATAACAATTATATAACTCATACTGTGAATTATATGACAAAGACAAACAATCCAAAGATTAATATGAAATGTATAATACTTTGCAAGTATTATATAAGAAGTGTGAGTAAATAATGAAACAAAACAGTTGGACATGTTTTCGGAAATCACCACTTAATTAAATAAAAGTTCTAGTATGAAAGTAAACACACGTTTTAAAGTCTTTACTTTGTCTATTAATCGGGAATTATAAAATAATATTTTATAATTTAGTATTCGTTTCCTCGACGGGTCTTAGTTAAACTAGTTGTCTCATTTACAAAAGTGTAGTTCTCGTTCGTTTATCTGGTGATTGTATAATTACAAATTAACGATCTTAAGACTATATAACTTCGTCTTTTATCGGTTTTTCTAAAATAATAAAAATTATAATGAAATTTATTAAGTATATAACTTTTTATAATTTCGGCATGAACTATTCGTTATACCACGTTTCCTATTTTCGCAAAACTCAACGTTTTCCCGTAATCAATATATGTTGCGATTATTCTCGTTCCAATATTTCAAACACCCACGTGTTTTAGATATAATATGTATATATGTTATTATATCTAAACTAAACAAAATAATTAATATCATATTTATTTAACCATTTTAAACCACCAATATATATCCGGTTTTATATTTATAAATCTCGATATATTTTATCAGTCAATTTATATAAACCAAACACACCCTAAAGGTTTTCCTGCTCACCCAAACACCGTCTTACGGTTTAACTGCTAACCCAAACGCTCCTACTGCTGTTAAACCCAAACCCAAACGCACCCCTTGATGCAATCTGCTGAACCAAACGCCCCTTTTGGCAGTTCTATTAACCCAAACGCACCCGTTTGGCTGTTTCGCAGCCAACCAAACGCACCCTTGTGCGGTTTATGAAAACCAAACGCACCCTTGGCTGTTAACAGCCAACCAAACGCACCCTATGTCATTTCTATCAAAACCAAACGCACCCTTGCTGTATTTCTGTTAAACCAAACGCACCCTAGTCGTTATAATCAAAACCAAACGCACCCGTGTGTTGTTATACGTTAAACCAAACGCACCCTACTCGTTTTAGAACTAAATCAAACGCACCCTATGGCGGTGGTGACTGCCAAACGCACCCTTGTGGTGGTGGCAGCCAACCAACGCACCCTTGGTGCTAATATAACAACCAAACGGACCCCTCTTGGGTCGTGACTACAACCCAACGCACCCTTGGTGCTATGAACAAAACCAACCCAACGCACCCTGTTGGTGGTTTATAACCGAACGAAAACAAACACCCTTTTTGGGTTGTTTAAAATAACAAACGCACCCTCTGGTGCAATAATCAAAACCAAACGCACCCTTTGGTGGTGCGTGGTTGTGATGGTGATGATGTCGATGTGAAGATGGTGGTGGGCGCGGGCTGTGGTGGTGATAGGGGTGGTGGTGGAAGCGCGTGGAGGCGCGTGGTGGTGGGGATCAGATAGATCGGTGGGTGAGAAGCATTTTTGGACTCGGTCGGAAAACTCACCGGAAAACTTTTCCGGCGACGGCTGATGGTGGCCGGAGGTGGGGCGGCGGTGGCTGCCGAAAAATGAGAGGGAGAGAGAGAAGTGAAGGTGTGTGTGTGTGTAAGGACTTTTTATGTGAAAACTAAAGAATAATCTGGAAGGTTTCTGATTAACAAAGGATGACATGGATCTCAGTTGATGATTGAATTTGAAAACTTCCATCAAACAAAGGAGAAACAATTAAAGATCATACGTTAGGTTTTACGAAGCTCATTAATGACATGAGAACAACATCAGATGACCATTGCCCAGGATGCAGTTAACTCAAATTTGTGAACAACATGTTTCCTGAGTGGAGTAATTCATAAACTGAATCAAACTTAACAGAGGTTTGAAAAGTCCAAACTTTATCAACTATATGCTTACTGAAGCAACATTGAGGTCATGCTAATGAAACAAATTAAATGATGGAAAGTTCAATCACCAAAAAATGGGTCCTCTGGCACTAGTGTGGTCGCACTCAGTTCAGACAGTATCCAACACAACATCCAAGTCTCCTCAATCCTCAAAGAATCATCATCCTCTGACAAACTTTCAACAGACTCAGGAAGTTCTTCAACAAAAACTTGAATTGAAAGTTTTTATCCAACAACACTTGCCCACCCACTCCATCAACATATCACATCTTCCTCAAACTATACAATCAACTAAGAGCTTCGTCGTAATGCAAGTAACAAAGCTAAGGTTACAAGACAGGAAAGTTGTGATTCCAAGATGTCCGAAAGGAAGATGCAATCGACTAAGCAAGAGACCGTTTCAGAGAAACAATACAAGAGAAATGAGTGACGGAGAAATGTAGGATGCACAGAACATTAGGAGGCATGACTAATCTGTCAATGCGAAAACCCAGTCAAGTGCTTACAACTGTATCGCCGAAGTGCACTAGCACCGGAAGGTCCAAGGCCAAATGCGACTTCAAGAATCAACTACTTCAAGACAAGCTGCATTAATGCAACCCAATATAGTGGAGCAATACTGGATTGAAGAACAAGTAGATTGTTTCTTGCAGGAACATGGTACCAACGTTATGATGATGTGGCTGATTACACCGAAATGATTTGGCACCAATGTAACCAGTCCTTTGAGCTGTATGAATGTGATGCTATTCGACCCTGATTGTTGATGAGGGTCCTACTTCAGCAGACCATGTTCAAGGCAAATCTCAAATCTGAAGATCCCAATCACAGGATGAAGCCAGTGCATCATATGTCTCGAAATAACCATTGATGTACAAAACATATACCCTTTGTTTAGATTCATAAGGATGGATATCATGAAGTACACGAGATGCAAAACGATGTACAATACAACTACGTTGTTGACTCTAATGCTGACTATACGAGTGATAGTAATATTATTCCGTATGATCAGTATGTATAAAACAACGAAGAACATGTTGTACAATGTAATGCATCTTCTGTACGAAATGATGCACTAATGTTTATTCTCGATGAAATGCATGAATAGGGTATACAAAGTAGATTAACAAATAAGCCAGACATGGTAATGAATGACTCAGTGACCTCTGAACTTGCGAGATATAAGGAACTGGTCGGGGAATATGAAAAACGGGCAAAGTTTGAATTAACTGATAGAGAACAAAAAATTGATGAACAAATGAGAATAATCATCTCGGACCGAAACAGAAAGGAAACTTCTTTAAAATCAGAACTTCATTCAGCACAAATACTACTTAGTTCTACCGTTGACCATTATAAGTCAAAGACAGAAGAAGTAACATTTTTGAAAAAGGATTTTAAACAAAAAGAAGACAAATTCCTTGAAGAGTTTTTGGACTTAAAGAAGCTAAAAGATAAGATTGAAGATAGATTATACAAACAGGATCAGTCTGTTCAAACAGTTCACATGTTGTGTAAACCAAAATCATTTTATGATGAAAAGCACAAGGTAGCAATAGGCTACAAAAATCCCGTATGTCTCGCTCGTGCAAAGCAAGCTCAGTCTGCTCTGTATAATGGTCATGTGCTTATCACTACCAATCATACACCCACGGTCATACATGACTCAGAGGATACGCGTGAGTTAGCTGAGATAACTAGGAATAGAATGCTGTTGAAAATGCAAAGCCCTCTATGTGTGGAAAATAAAGTTAGGATTGCCCCCCCCCCCCCCATCTGACCCCCGAACAGATATTTTGGTCCATAGATGACAACAACAGGAAAAAGGCTGAGACCTTAGCTCCAAAACCAATTTTAGCACTGACAGTGTATCCACCCAATACCCCTGTCAAGCTTGTCCCCAGAATTCTTCCAACTAAAAGTCAAGTGAAAATTAACCTTTATGTACTCACATAACTTTTTACGGAATTTGACAAAACTTGCAAAACTAGAATCACTGAAGTTATTCCATCAGGTCTTACAGAAGGGGAAAGAGGTTTTGAGCAAACAAAAAGATGTTACCTCACTGAAGTTATTCCATTTTTCAAAACTCTTAAAGAACACTTTATTGGAGTTCAAACGGCCCTTTTTAAAGAAGTTAAAGAAATGGAAGAAATTTTTAATCAAATGAATAACGAAGTAGACAAGAATACTGTAGATAAGCAATGTGCTGAAATTGAAAAGAAAAACCTTCTCATTGAAAATGAGAATCTGATTGTGAATTGCTTGTCGACTCAACTGCTGTATGATGTGGAAAAATCACGTTGTCTAGATCTTGAAGCTGACATGTCTAAAGTTCATGATGAGTCAAAACTTATTTCAAAACTTGAAAGGGAATACCTAAATTTGCAATTAAAGTATCAACATCTTCAAGAAAGTTTTGATAATAAAAACTCACAAGCATCACAGGAAGCTCCTGATTTTAACTCATTCTTTAAAATCAAGAATCTCGAACATCAGATTAAAGAAAAAGATAACGTGATTCGACACTTGAAAGATCTAGTCGCTAGTGTGAATGACAGAAGTCGTGAGCCTTATAATGCTGTAGATGTCACTGCTCTTATTGAACAAAATGATTGCGATAGAGTAGAACTAGAAAAGGTCAAACAACATTACAAGGAATTGTATGACTCAATTAAGATCACGCGTGCTCACACAAGTGAAAAGACATCTACCATGTTGAATGAGATTGAGAGTCTAAAAGCTCAATTGCGAAGCAAAGAGCCTTGTTTCACTAGTGACTATGTCAAACCAAAAGTTCTTGCTCCTGGCATGTATGCCATTGACGTTAAACCCATCCCTCATCCCCTTAAGAACAATAGGAGTGCTCATTTAAACTATATCAGCCATCTTAAGGAGAGTGTAGAAACGGTTAGGGAGATTGTAGAGGAAGCTAGAGTAGTTAAACCACTGGATAGTTCACTTAACTATGCTTGCCGATACACTAAGTTATCTCAGGAATTGTTAGAATGTGTGATTGGCACTTGCCCAAAAAGTTTCAATGAAAGAGATAACAAGGCTCCCTCTACCCCTGTTACTAGGAAAAAGCAAGTTACGTTTAGTGATAAACCAGGAACTTCTTCTAGCAACACACAGAAACACAAAGTGCACCAGAGAGTTCAACTGACTAATATCCCTGTGCTTCCCTCTACAGGAGTAAACGATTCCACTGAAGCAAGCGGGTCAAAGCCTAGAAGCAATACAAAGAAAAATAGGATCCTGCCTGCTAAGAAGGAGAATAAGAAGGAAGTAGAAGTACGCCTTAGGACAAATAAGTCAGTTTGGACAAAAGTGAATCGGGTTGATTCTAGCATTAGCTCTAAGCGTGTTGTAATTAATTCGAATTCTGAATCTGTAAACTCTGCAAGTAATGGAATGTGTGTTGTTAATGTCTTGAATTCTGTGAATGCTACACCCACAGTTAGAATTGTCTTGCATAAAGAGAAACAGATCTGGAAACCAAAAGGCAAACTGTCTGATAACAGTTTAAACAAGACCAAGCGGGTTTGGAAAGCAACGGGAAAACTATTTACAGATATTGGTTATCAATGGAGACCCACAGGAAAGAAACTCGCCTTAGGAAAACTTGATTGTGGTTATCAATGGAGACCCACAGGAAAGAAATTTGCCTTAGGCGAAATGTGCCATTTAACTAAGCTTTCTGTGAAATGTTCTACTCTATATGCTAACCAACAGGACCCCAACAAAATTTGGGGAACCAAAATTCCAAAATCTCCAAACTCGACTGTTTTCAAATGCAGGTCGTACAGGTCATGCTTTGGTATCTGGACTCAGGCTGTTCAAAACATATGACGGGAAATCGTTCAAAGCTCATGAATTTTGTGGAAAAGTTCATCGGGTCAGTCAGATTCGGGAATGATCACTTAGGAGCTATCATGGGTTATGGAGATTATGTTATGGGTGACAGTGTGATCTCAAGAGTATACTACGTGGAGGGACTTGGACACAATCTATTCTCTGTAGGGCAATTTTGTGATTCTGATCTTGAAGTTGCCTTCAGAAAGCATACTTGCTTTGTTCGTGATATTAAGGGTACATATCAGATGACCTTAAAAGGTAGTCGTGGCACCAATTTGTACACATAACGGATTGATGAAATGATAGGTCTTCTCCGATATGCTTGCCTGTCCAAAGCTTCCAAGTCCAAATCAAAGGTTGTGGCCTTCCGTCGTTTAAACCATTTAAACTTCGGCACGATAAAAAGATCTTGCCTCGAAAAGATCAGGTTAGAGTTCTACCTAGATAAGTTTTGAAAAGGATCATCTTTGCTCAGCGTGTCCACTTGGAAAAAGCAAATAAATACCACCACCGGCCAAACTCTTGAAAATACAAATTATGGAAATCTTTATAACCCTTCACATGGAGACTGTGGGTGGTCTAAGTGAGAGTCCAGAGTATTAAAAGGAAGAAATACATTTTAGTCCACCGTGGAATGACATTTCAAGAATCACATGGGTAAAGTTCTTGAGGATCAAAGGATGAAACTCCCAGAGATTGTCATCCACTTTTCTTAAGCAAATACAGTTGGCCTCAACAAAATAGTCAGATTCCATCCACACACATGAGAACGGAACTGAATTCATCAAACCAAGTATGTCTGAATAACTATGAAGGTGTTGGCATAATTCACAATATCAACAAAAGACTGTTCCGAGAACTCCTCAACAAAACCGCGTTGTTGAAAGACGTAAACGTACACTGGGTGGAAAGCAGCACGAAACAATGATGATAATCTCAAAGCTCCCATGTTACTAAAGCAGAAGCTGTAGCCAACTACTTTGTACAGAACCCTCAAACCGATCACTAATTCATACTCGACAATAAACAAAACCCCTCATACTTGTGCATGATAAGAACCTTGATCTTAACAATCCTTCCGAGTATTTGTGCTCTTGCTATCCAACAAATGATAGCGAAAATCTAGAAAATTTCAAGCCAAAGCTGACATTGGAATTTTTCGATGGTAAGCTCCTAGTAGGAATGGCTTATAGAATCTACAAATCTACAACAAGAGAACTCGTCGATTAATGGAAACAATTCACGTCACATTCGATGAGATGCATCAGTCAATGGCTCCTGTACGCATCAGTTCAGGACCCGAGCCTATCATGATGACCCCTGGACAACTCAAATCAGGGCTCGCTCCAACCGATAAAGAGCTGGAGATGTTATTTCAACCAATGTTTGATGAACACCTTGAACAATCTCGAGTCAATGAACCAGTACCTTCTGCTACTGAAATTACCGCTCACGTTGTTCCACCAGGTACATCTTTGTCTACAACGATTGCTCAAGATGCACCGTCAACAAGTGCTTCATCGTCAACATCCGATATTCATCTTCCAGTCCAACATCAAGAAATTGCAGAAGAACCCACTCACGAAGACACCCCAATCAATCACGATGTTCTTCATCCTTCACATAACCTTGTAACTGGAGATCCAGGTTCGGCACAATCATCATCTGGGAATGTTAATTCAGCAGAACCTACCCAAGTTAATTACCCACCAGATCATCTCAGAAGATGGACCAAAGATCATCCTTTGGATAACATCGTTGGCAATCCCTCTCGTCCTGTATCTACCAGAAAACAGTTAGCATCCGATGCTTTGTGGTGCTGTTTCCATACTGAACTGTCCAAAGTCGAACCCAAGAACTTCAAAATGGCCGTGATAGAAGACTGCTGGTTTCAAGCCATGCAAGATGAAATTCACGAATTTGATCGACTTGAAGTATGGGAATTAGTACCTCGCCCAATCTATGTTATGGTTATCGCTCTCAAGTGGATCTACAAAGTGAAGCTTGATGAATATGGTGATGTACTGAAAAACAAAGCTCGGTTAGTTGCAAAGGGATATCGTCAGGAGGAAGGTATTGATTTTGAAGAATCGTTTGCTCCAGTTGCACGGATAGAGGCCATCAGAATATTCATTGCCAATGCGGCAACCAAGAACATGATCATCTACCAGATGGATGTCAAAACTGCTTTTCTGAATGGTGATCTTCAAGAAGAAGTCTTTGTCAGTCAACCTGAAGGATTTGAAGACCAGGAAAATCCTACTCACGTCTATCGTCTGAAGAAAGCTCTTTATGGGCTAAAGCAAGCACCAAGGGCGTGGTATGACACACTCTCAAAGTTCCTGTTGGCCAACAATTTCTTCAAGGGTGTCGTGGATCCAACGCTATTCACACGCAAATCAGGCAAACATATTCTACTTGTTCAAATATACGTAGATGACATCATTTTTGCCTCAACAGATCATAATGCGTGTAACAAATTTTCAAACGAGATGAGCTCCAAATTTCAAATGTCGATGATGGGACAAATGTCATTTTTCTTAGGATTACAAGTTTCTCAAAGTCCCGGAGGCATCTTTATTAACCAAGCGAAATATGCTCTCGAAACATTAAAGAAATATGGAATGGATCTCTCTGACCCTGTCGATACACCAATGGTGGATCGATTGAAACTGGACGAGGATCTCATGGGGATTCCAGTTGACCAAACTCGATTTAGAGGAATGGTTGGCTCCCTAATGTACCTTACAGCCAGTAGACCCGACCTTGTATTCGCTGTTTGCATGTGTGCTAGATATCAGGCTAAGCCTACCAAAAAGCACTTTGAAGCTATCAAACGTGTCTTTCGGTACTTGAAAGGAACCATTAACATGGGTCTTTGGTATCCGAAAGACAACGCCATGTCACTAACAGCTTATGCAGATGCGGATCATGCGGGATGTCAAGATTCAAGAAGAAGTACATCGGGAAGTGCTCAGTTTCTTGGAGATAGATTGGTTAGCTGGTCATCAAAGAAACAACGAAGCACGGCAATATCAACTACAGAGGCTGAATACATCGCCATGTCTGGATGTTGTGCTCAAATCCTTTGGATGCGATCACAGCTCAAAGACTACGGATTTGACTTCAATAAAATTCCTCTGTACTGTGATAACAAAAGTGCTATTGACTTCAATAAAATTCCTCTGTACTATGATAAACAATAAAGTGCTATTGCTCTTTGCATGTACAACGTTCCAGCACTCTCGCTCTAAACACATCGACATACGGCACCATTTCATCCGAGAGCAAGTGGAAAATAGAGTGGTTGAACTCTACTTCGTGGAAACGAATTATCAGCTTGCAGACATTCTCACCAAAGCATTACCAAGAGAATGGTTCGAATTTCTTCTTCCACGCCTAGGCATGAAGAGTTTGATCCCCTGAAACTCTCAGGCACGTCTTCAAGATGTGGGGTCTTAGTGAAATGAGTAAACATAATGTCTTCATATATCCTTTGTAAATAGGTCAAAAAAATAAAATAAAAATAATAAATAAATAAATAAATAAAATTTATTATTAATTAATTAATAATAATAATAACAAAATACTTAGGAAATATTTTAAGTCATTTAGAATTACTAAAAGGCTTGCAATTACTTTAAATTGCAATCCGGTTTAATGTTTGGGCATGGATTACTTTATATCCATGCTTTATGGGAGTAAAGTAATGCAATGTGATGGTTGTGCTGTTCGCCTGATATTTTCCATCTCAAATCAACGACTACAACTCTGTCACTAGAAACGTGTTGTTGTTTGAGGGGGAGGTGAATGTGAAAAAAGCTAAGGGGGTTATAAAAAAGACTGTTGGTTCGCTATAAAAGTGTAATTTTAAGATGGTTTTTTTTGTTGTATTCTAAGGGTTTAATATTTGAAAGGGGAGTTAATTAATTTTAAACTCAAAGGTCCAAAGTTATCTAGTGTTGTAATGATTAGGGTTTAAAAAGCATTTGCTCTTTGTTTCCTAGCCTTATTAACCAATAGGGACTAAGTTGGCCAATTGCCTAATCTTAGAAAATCCTTAGAAATACTTCAAACAAAAAATAAAAGTAGATGGAATCCTAAGGGACTAAATCTGCCAAGTTTCTAACTTAGGAGTATAAAAGAGGCGGTGAGTTGCTATTTGGTCAAAATTTATGAAAACCGGTCAAAGATAAAACACACACACATACTCTTGCAACTCGCCGCCAAGAAGAAAGCCTCAAATCGCTGATTTCGAGTGTTTCTTGCAAAGGTAATCATCGATCCTTAATCTATCTCATTTATTATGTGTGTATATCAATGGAATAGAATGGAAACACATTAAAACGTGTAGAAAAAATAGATCTAGGGTTGTTTTAGATGTAAATGCCAATGTAGTGTTGTAAGGTGTGTCTTAGTTGCTGGGAATTGTTCATAAGGTATAAATTAATAAGTTTTGATGTGTGGATTTCTATCGGGTTGACGTGTTGAAAGAAAAAGTAGGATATAATGTATGTATTATGTGTAGGATAGCCTAGGTATGCATTAGGAGGTGATTAGGTTTGACAAAAGAGGTGCGGAGTTTGAATTTTAAGAGACAAGCCCGAAATGGCGAGTTGCGTGTTTTCTTAACGGCGAGTTGGGTAATTTTTATTATTATTTATTTATAAATAAATTACTCAACCCGCTGGTTGCTTTAACGGCGGGTTGCCATTCCAGCGGGTTGCCCAAAACAGCGGGTTGCCCAAAACAGCGGGTTGCCCAAAACAGCGGGTTGCCTACAACAGCGGGTTTTGCCTAAACAGGGGTTGCTACAAACAGCGGGTTGCCTACAACAGCGGGTTGCCTACAACAGCGGGTTGCCAAAGGCGGGTTGCCAAAGGCGGGTTGCCAAAGGCGGGTTGCCAAGGTGGGGTTGCAAAGGCGGGTTGCAAAAGTCGGGCGGTGCTATAACGGCGGTAGTGGACCAACGGCGAGTTGTATAAACATCGGGTTGCCATAATTCTCTATTACTTTTATGTCCAACAGGTAAACCGCCGTCTCTCGGCGGTTTGGTCGAATATTTTATATATTCGCGGCGGGTTGCTCAATTCGCTTAACGGCGAGTTGGCATTCTGCCAAGCGGCGGTTTGGGCTAAATTTCATATTTTGACCCATTGGAGCCCAATCATCTATCAAGGCCCATTCAAATGACCCAGTTGCTTTTCTAAATCCCATCAGGGCTTAGTTAACAAGTAATTGATCCTGTTGGATAATTGATAGATTTTAATCAAACCAGAATTACAACGTTTTAATCAATCTACGCTGTTACTGTTTTATCAATCGCTATTGTTCTCTCTAACATGTTTCTCTGCAATGTTTGTCTTCTTTGTTAAAGGCTCTTTTTGCAGGAAGATTCGATGGCGAACAAAAGGTTCCCGCTCAACCTTCCTACAAGACCTGTATGAGCAGATTGTACCACGCTCTCAGTGGTTAACAATCGGGAAAAGCAACCTACTGTTCAATGCACAAAAGATCCAAAAGAACCCCATCTTTCAGATATCAGTGGACATTCTGAAGAATACCAACTTCTTCCAAGCATTGACTGCATCTGCAAATGTTCCTGCTATCTACCTGCAACAGTTCTGGAAGACAATGTCATATAATGAGAAGACTGGGGTTTTTATAGCTGGTCAACTTGATGACAAGGTTCGATCTAAGTGCTGATCTTCTTTAGAAAGCGCATTTAGCGATCAAATCATGTCAACCCAACTCACCCATTTGAGTTACTCCGACTGGTGGACACGGTGTAGATTTTGTTAATGAGCTGAGGATATCTGAACCTGTAGAATTTGTCTCATATACGGGTCGAATTATGTGGTATCATCCTTGGAGGGCAATTCTTATCCTTGCTCAACCAGTGCTTGACATGGGAAAAGACGCTTCTGGCAGTAACAAACCCAGAAACCAGTTCCTGCAAATGCTGTGGGGTAATCGTCACCCAATCTAATGTTGATCATTGCAGTGTCTAATATGGGAAGAGTTTACTCAAGGGATCCAGACTTTTTTCTCTCACAAAGCAAGCCACAAAGCCAGTCTGAAGAACCCAAAGAAGAAAGCAACTCCTCTCCTCATCCCTTATGGACGATTCTCCAAAGTAATAATCTATTACTTGGCAAGTAATAACAACATCCATCGTCGTCCTGATTCTGCTGTTCATCACACTGGAGATGATTATGTCTTAGGAAATCTCAAGTTTGTCCCTAAAGGTGAGACAGTTGAAGTGTTTGGAATGGCAATCCCCGATCCCCTGATAACTGAAGCCATTCAACAATCCTCTTATTATCCCAACTATCTGAAAATGGTTGCTGCTAATACAAAGAAAACCCCTCAAGGAAGGGCAAGCATGCAACCTGCAACAAAGCGGGCTACACCCAAGAAGCCCACAACCACCACACCTGTCAAACAATCCAAGCCAGCTCCTTCTCCAACAAAGAAACCTTCCAAGCGTAAGCTTCCACAGAAAATTAGAAAGGGAAAGCCTACTTTCCATCTTGTTGACGAAGAAGATGAAGCTCAACAAGAATCTAATCCTCAAGAAGAAGGTAATGATCCTGATCTCGAACTAGCTAAGAAGTTGAGTTTGGAGACACATCAAGAAAAGGGAAAAGGAGAAGGTGATGATGCTGACCTGGAACTAGCTATCAAGCTCAGCTTGGATCCAGCCTTACTGCCTCAACGTCAGGCACCGTTTGGAGGAGTAACGATCAGGGATCCAGTGTCCGAAAACAACTCCCAAACTGCATGAAGTTGTGGGAAAAGGGACAAGGCGTTTGTATCTGGAAGAAACAAGTAGCTCATTCCCTGATCGATATGTCAAAGAAGAAAAGATCTTTACTGATCAGTTTATCCTTGCTAGGCGGGATCAAACTCCTCCTGATTCTACAACTGGACCTTCTTCTCGACCCGATGATGATACATCAGAGAAGGTGATCCATGAATCTTCATCAACATCTGATTCAGAAAGAACTGAAAGTGATACAGAATCTGGTACTCCTAAAGGTGACAAAGTTCAAGGTGAAATAGTCTCGTCTACCGTACATAGGAGGTAAGGCATTCCAGTATCAGCCCTTGAGAAAGCTCATGAGGCTCAGGCTGGACCAGACCCTGAGCCAATTGCAAGAAATGGACCAGAACTGGATCAGACTCTGGAAAAATTTACATGTGTCTCTTGCTGGACCAACACCCTGAGCCCATAGATGCATGAATTCATTGCAACAGCCGACCCAAACGTTCATGAAACCTGTAAGACTCATAACAGTGGCGAACGTGTCATCAGTGAATTTAAAACCAGAAGTCATTTGGTTCTCTGTCTTCTGAAAAATTCGATGACACTGTTAAACTTGGGGATCAATTTCTTCATGACCAACCAACAGAAGATGATCAGGAGAAATCTAAAGCTAGAGAGGAGTCTGATTCCACTATACCTGATCCTAGTCATCAGACAGTAACGTCAACTCCTCCCGTGATTGCTCCCTTCACAGATGTCACATCTTCAGAACCATCAGTATGGTCACTCTACACCATCAAACATTGAAGCTAAACAATCACCACATCTCTCCCTGAATTAACTCCATTTCATCGCCCTTTGGTTAAGTAGTAGCAAGATTGGAGAAAGAGATGTCTGAAGTAAAGAAGACTACTGATGTTTTGGCGACAATAAGTATTTAAAATCCCAAGTTCCTGCGGCTGTTGATAATTATCTGAGGACAAAACTTGATGATGCTTCATTAGGTTCTTGACCGACACACTGCAGATATAATCTAAGAAATACTCGGTGTTGCCTGGCCCAGAGTCTGTCAAGAATCAAGAATCGGAAAAGAGTCCGAAGGAGATTATCAAAGCCAAAAAGGAACAAGTTGAGGAGAAGAAACAAGATTAACTTACTCCATCAGGTCAACCGATGGAAGTTGATATGAAGAGTTTGATCTAAAGAGTGCTCTCTTAGTCACATGAATAAGAAAGAAGTCTGCCAACAAAAAACAAGACAACTACGTCTATACCGTGCTCTCATGAAGCTCTGATAGCGGGGAATGAAGACGCATGATAAGGAGAGTTGCATTCAAGGTGAAAAAACCACAAGAGAAAAGCATGTTAGTGATGATGATGATGATGATGAAAGGCCCATTTCAGCTGATCAAAACCAGGGTACCAGAGGAGGAGATCTGAATCTGCTGCTTCTGGGTATCAGCACTAAACCTCCTCATAAAGCTGATGACCAAAGCTCAAAGAAAAACAAGGGAGTTGAGGCCTATGCTTCCATAAACAACACCAATCTCTTCCTTAACTGGATGGCAGTTAACTGACAAAGAGAGGCTGGGTGTTGACTTCTTCGATGCTTGATGTGGACATTCTGAAGAATACCAACTTCTTCCAAGCATTGACTGCATCTGCAAATGTTCCTGCTATCTACCTGCAACAGTTATGGAAGACACTAACAACGCTCACATTCCCAAGGTATCGACCACTACGTGGTTTAAGCCGATTCCAGAAAGCGAGAGACCTGCTACACCTGAGCCAGAATGGACTATTCTACCGAATGATTTCCCAGAACCAGAACATAACTGGGCAAATGCATACGTCACATCGTATAAAGTTCCTGAGGAAAACAAGCTTCAAGGGGCGAGGGGTGTGGGGGGGAGGGGGGAGGGGGGGGGGGGGACGACGCGTATGAAATATTTGGTTTCAATCAACAAATGGTTCTGCAACGAACAGAGCAAGAAAGATACACTTTTGCAAAGCTGATTTAGAAGGTCCAACATTCAACCTTGTTAAAGCATTTACAATAACACGTCTTTCTCAATTGGCCCAGATGGGGAGGTATGCCAAACAAGGTCTGCGGACAAATAGGCTGACTGAAGTAATCCTGAGGGTCATCAAATTTCCACAAAATTAACTGAATCCCTCCCTTAGGAGGACAACCTGGTCAGGTAACTATTCAACCACAAAACTTCTTCATAAGAATCTGGAATATCCTGCTCTGACGTTGTGGGGGGGAGTGCGGCAAAGAGAGAAAAATTGTCCGTTTAGTCCATATCCAAGCTAAAGCCGCTCGTTACCTAGATGCGAGGATGGCCTTTAAGACATTAGTTCCTTCGGTTATGGGTTGAGAGTGAACAGGCGTGCGAAGAGACCAGCAGTGCGGTCTATTGCATCACTCACAGGGTGTTTAGGAGAAAGGCATTCTACATCAACATGAAACAATATTGAGGTCCTCTGATCAGTGAACAGTCAGAATCTTGGGGAAAGGGAGCAGGGGTGGCGAATTCGTCGAGTGTAATCAGTGTACAAAGTGTTTGAAAAAATATGATACAACTATCTAAAGAGAGCGCGAGAGCGGAGAGGCGGTGCGCGAGCTGATTACCAATAATACAAGATCTCGGATAGGGATTTCAAGAAGGAAGCGATGCACCAAATGATTTGAAGATCGTTCCTACACAATATGCAAGAAAAGCTCAACCATCTGCGCAAGACAGACAAGAATCGAGACCTTCATACAAGCATCAACAGTTGGGATAAGAAACCTGGTGATCAGGAATCGGCGTGGGAACTTAGGAGCGAAACGGAGCGGGGTTGGTGAGTTGGAAAGTTACCAAACAAAGATCAAACCTTGAACAAACTAATGGGATGCAGCCGACTAATTACTTCAAAGAAGATTATAACGAATCGTCCCTAACCAAGAGCAGATGTATCTACAGAAGACAGAAATGAACAAAGAGAGAGGAACTGATGATGCAGAATGAGCTTCACAATTAGTGATGGGACGTTTGACAAGAGTCATGGAACAAGCTGGACCAAATGGTTAAAGACTTGCATCTCGTTCGGTACAATAAGGGCATGGAGTCCTAGGTAGTGGTCAGAGGATGACAAGAAAGAATCAAAGGACTTCATCACGGGGACAAGCGGAAGAAAAGAGGCGAACATGATCAGAAGGACTATCGAAGTCTTGAAAGCTTGTTATGGAGGACGAATAATAGATATTGACTACAGGCTGATCAACACGAACACAACGGATAAGTAGCGGCAACACACAAAGGGATGCGTGGGACATTGACAATCAAAAGTCATTCTTAGTTCTTTATTGTGAATTAATATACCTTGTACATACCAAGGTATAACCGCTTGCTAAGAATAAGTGGTAGTGCGTAAATCTGATATCCTCAACGATTGAGGGGGGGAGCAGTTATATGTTTTCATACACGACTTGCGAATATAAGGACAAACAGGCTTTTCTCGGCCAATTTTTATAACATATTGAAATCAATTGATATCCTAAATGTCAAATAGGGCAAGGGTTTAAAAGTTTTGATAAGGGGGGAAAAATGTGATTAAGAATATGTGTATAATAAAGAACAGTGATTTTTAGGACGTCATGATACTCCGACCCAAACGTGCTAACAATTTCGAACACCGAAGCCATAACGTTTTGGAGGGGAGCGTTTTCTGAAAAATGTCAAAAACAATCATGTACCGTAAATGCTTAGATATTTATACACATGAGTGGCCTTAATTGATTTTTCAATCAGGTTATATGGAAAGGAGAACTGTACCAAAAGACCACCATGGCATTTTACTTAATTGAGTTTAAGGTTGGTAAGAGGTTAGGTACTATTCCCAACGATCCAGCATAAACCGAAGGGGATCTACCCCAGGGACAATCCACTAGTTAGTGTAAAGTCCAGAGTGATACGAGGACATGGAAAAGGAGTAAAAGATGAGAATAAGGGAAAAGTGCCGCTGAGATGGAGCTAATACTGAATAAACCCAACAAGGTTCTAGTCCAGGTCTAAATCTCGGTAAGCACTGAAGGGTTGAAGAATTAAAAAGAAGTTTGTAAAGATAAGATTTAGGGTAGGGGAGGAGCTGCGGCCGTGCGGGCGGGCGCCCTCCCTTCACTTAGGCAGAAACCGGGTCAAATCATATGCTGCGGGGGGGGAGAATCACTATGATGATTTGCTACATGAAGATAGACACATGGACCCAAGTGATCAATGGCACAACCCTCCCTAGCCACTCAGAATCGTTCCAAAGATTGTTGTTTCATTTCTCACGGAGACTTAACACTTATCTATTGACTTTCTCACTTTTGATTATTGATAATTGAACAGGTGGCGTCTGGCTTCCAGCACCGATGACTAAAACCAAAACGCACTATTGAGTCCTAGAGCCAAGAGATCGTTCAATTAATCTCGATAGAGAAACAACAATCCTATTCTCCTTGCCTAGTGCACACGAGCTGTGGAAACAAGTCCCGATCCTAGAGTCCGACGCATTATCCGAAGGTGATATTGGTCCAGAACATCCGAGTTACCTATAGGGGCGGGGGTGAGTTCGACAATGGAAGGGGGGGGATGGAAAGCCTGCTAGAGGCCAACTTCAAACAAGCGTCTAGGTAGGTGACTTGTGTGCGATTCCTAACGAGAATCAATCTGGTCACCTGAAAGGAAACAATGGTAGTCTCGGGCCTCCTGCGGAGAGATGGCAAACTGACCAGTAATAAGAATTGAACAGTTAATGGATATCATTTGACAAACAATCAAAACTCTCGAAGTGTTTTCAACAATTCTTAGATAAGTGAAACACTTAGAACTGTCTTTTCAAATCGCATGTTTTACTCATATTTACTAAGCGTGGTTTCAATACAGGATATCTAAAGATGGAGAGGAAATGGAAATTCCTAGTTCCGGAGAGTATCGAATAACGCGAGAGGTAGCCGGAGGCTGCCAGACACGACCTACACTTGTTTATGGGATGCCTCTGAAAGACCTCAATTAATAGGTGCAAGAGGCTTCCGCAAACTCTGATGTTCCCATGCATTCGTTCACAAGTGCACACGGATGACGAATCCATCACTAGACGATGAAGAAGGTATGTTTTGGCGAAGACGTTAATCTCAAGAAAGCTCATAGATCACAGTCCAAAGACAGGCGTAAGGATGAATCAAAAGATTACTATCCCAAAAAACAAGAGAATCAAATGTCTACGAGCTAAAAAGAAGTGATTAAAGTTTGGTATAATCTGGGTGACCTCCCTTGTAGGGGAAGATTGTTAGATATTAGAAAAAGACCGGTCCACGCACCCCGGTATTTACTGTTTATTATACTAGCATCGTAGTTTAATAGTTAGATAGTAGGGGCGTTTTTTCGTTTAACGTCGGTACTAAAACCCGGATATAATGTATACGGGATGAAGGGGCTATATATAGTCCTCTTCCAATATACCGGGTGGCGGGAGGAGGACCGAACTTAAAACCGAAAAACGTACTATAACTATTATATTAACTAGCTATAAGAAACAGTAAAATACACGAGTGCCGATCTTTTTATAGTTCTCTTTACTCCATTTCTTTATCATTACTTTTAGATCAACGCGCCTAATCTTTAACAAGCCCTTTGGTACTAGACTCTAACTCACGTCTTGCAAAACTTCATTTCCTCTACCAACCAATAGTAACCGACTCCTTGACAGTAAACAACATACACCAGCACTAACACTCCACCACCAATATTTGAATACAACAAATCCAATAGGCCCGCAATACGTATCGTGATGACACAACAAGGAGGGTTGGGGTCTTGGAGAAACCCAAAGGAAGTGACGACTATCCCAAATACTTGCTTTATATACGTTTGCGGGTTTTCTACATATGTTTTGTCGATAAGAAGTATCCTCATCTCTGTCAACCTTACGAACGTATGCTTATCATCAGCTAGAAATTTGTCATGACCCAGTGGGTAATGAACATAACCACTGCGAGTTTCGGGAGTTGATTGCCTTTCTAAAGAAACAAATTTTCTGATATCCCCGGGGGAGTCCCTAAGGTCATGATTGGTATATCTGAAGTTTGTTTATATATTCAATATTTCTTTTGCTTATTTTCAATACAAGGTATTTTTGTGAAGCTTGTTGTACATAGTTTTTGCCTTTTGAAAACTCTTGGTTTTTGATATATTCTTTTGGGACTGGATCACTTGGTTTTTTTTAAAACTGCAGATGAGCAACTTGGTTTTCAGGCTCATCTTGGTATTTCTGTGATCTAGTTTGCGACGCGAACTCTCTAAACTAGTCACCCGCAGCCTCATCATCAAATGCTAGATCAATCATCTTTAACGGAAAATAATTTTTTGGATGCAACCCCTATGGTTTCTCAATTGCCAAGCATTAGGCTAGAATCAATTGAGGTATGGTTTCAATTCCCAGGTCTATGACCAGAATGAATTGATATAGCTTTAATAATTTGCTTAAAATCATAGAGTCCCTCAACTGATTGATGTTTCAAGTACCAATATATTGAGATGGTTTGCAATCCTCCATGGGAGTACCCCTTTCTGGGTCCCAAGGATTGTCTAGCCCACAAGCAAACGGCTATGTGGTAAAGGCTTATAAAAGATCTCGTTTCTGTTGGTTTATGCCAGGTTATACCCGAAAACTGGATGGTTTTCACCTTGCCATGTTCTTGGAAATGAAAATTGCTAGTCCAAGAGGGTACGCAGTCTCTTGGAAGTTAAAGACTAAATCAAATCCGTTGAAGGCTGTGATGGTTTGCCAAAAATCATTAGGGATCTCAACTCGCCAATGTTTCATGTACTAATGAGTTGAAAATGGTTTCAGTCCTCCATGGATTTAACCCTTTCTGGGTGCCAATGGACTGACTAGCCCAAGAGTGAATGGCTACTTGGTAAAGGCTCCTCAAACCCATTCATGTGGCTGTGGTGGTCCTGTTGCAGTCCATGTTTCGATGCTGATTTTCTTGTTGCTGATTCAAAGTATATGAAGGTTGCTGTTGGAGTTCGATTTCAAGATTTGCAAGTTCAATCCTCTAGTGCTTTCAATGAAAGATCTATCTAGAAACTTGAAGTTAACTATGTCAAATTCAAGTTTAGGGGAGGATTGTTAGGAATTTTGTAATAGAGAGTTACTACTAGTAGGTATGTAGTTCCTACTGGTAGAGTAAAAAGTTCCTGCTGGTAGTGTAGTTCCTACTGGTAAGGATAATAGTTAGTTAGTACTGGCAGTACAAAAGTTATTCCTGCTGGTAGAACAATATTAGTCCTGGTAGTATTATGCTTACTCTGGGTTGTTAGTAAAAGTCAGTTAGTAATAAGGATATGCATGAGATATCCTAGGAAGTGATAACACTTATCACTTTAGCTTTTAGTTAGGGTTTCATGTGTATTTAAGAAAATTACGGCTTGGATGAAGATAACTGATTGATCGATCAGAAAAACACTTTCATTATCAATAGAAAAGATCCATAAAGGATCGTGGTTTTAGTAATTCTTTAACTCTGTTGTTTATATTCTGCGTAAACAATAGTTTCATTTGTTAGAGTCTCTCTTAGAGTTGCTTTGTGAATCTACATAAGTCTCGTGCAACCTCAACAGGCGTAAGATCTATCTAGGTGCTTGGACCTACAGTAATCATACTTCAATTTATTTTGGTGAAATATAATCACCTATATTATTTTGATAGAACAGATCATGCGGTTTAATTTATTGTTGCTATGTTATTAATTGTGTTTTATTATTTGTTCTTGGCAATTAATTATTTAATTATCTTTTTTATTATTAAGTTATGATCTCGTTGTTTTATCGCTATCTTTATTATTTTATGTAGTGCATTTAAGAGATCCTTGTGCCCTGAGTAGGTATTGATTTGAGGTTGAGTGTAGTCAATGATCTAATGATCTCAAAGACTTTGGCACGCACGATTGACTGCAAGTTGACCAATACATGTAGTCGTTCGTCCTAGATCAATTAGATGATCCCTTAACATTAATACCGGTTTAGTGTGCAAGCTAATTAGGAGTCCACCTATTTAGGATTAAGCGTATCTCATAAAATAAGTGGATGTAAAATTGCTACGAGACATTGCACTGGAGATCATAGTACTTAATTGCGTTCTTCCTTTCTAGTTGTCCACCACTATACCACTTCCCTTTTCGACGGCAAGGCTTACCACCCAAGCATCCTGCAATAATTCTATTAAAATTCCAAACTGCTTTCTTTAATGCTTCTTAGGTAGAAAATAATTTCGATTAGACAGTTAGAGACACAAACCGTTCTTTGGGTCGACGCCCGTACTCACCAATCACTACACTATACACGATAGGGTACACTGCTCTTTAGTGTGTAGGAATAGTCTAGGTAGTTAGGATTTTATATATGTAAAACCTGACATAGTTTTTATTAAAAGAAATTACGCATCAAGTTTTTGGCGCCGTTGTCGGGGAACGGTTTTTGTTGTTTTTGATTGTTTGATTGATATATGTGTGTTTGTTTGTGTGTTTGTGAGTGCTTGTCCTTCTGTTCTTTTCCTAGTTCTGAATGTTTGCATGTTTGAATGTTTGATTGAGTGTTGTTACAGCGTAACTCTTTTGATTACGCTGTAACTTGTTCTATTACGACATAACCAGTTCATCAGGTTACGGACGTGTGAAATAAAAAACATTTCGTTTTAGACTTGGTTATGGCGTAACTTGGTAGTGCTTGTTGCGACATACCTCTAAACTAGGTCTGAGACATCAAAAATAGTTTAGCCATTGCTTGAACCTTTAAAAAATACTTTCTAATGCCACCTCTGTTTTAATATTGAGCTTGCCAACCTTAATGTTTTTATTCATGTGGTATTCCTGAGTCAAGAATTTGCCAATATTGTATGCTCCTCTTCTATTGCTCAGTTTTATTACACATTTAATGCATAGGTTTGTTAGTGTGCAGGTTAAGCAATTATTAACATGTTGAGGAGATCTTGGCGTAAGAACCAGGATGACATGAAGGACGGACATGTGTGGAGATGTCCAAGTTAGCATGTGGTGGAGGCTTGATTCTAACTTAAAGACTTGGTTTAAAAGAAAAGTGCTACTCGGGAGACAACCCGACCTATCCTTTAGTTTAGCTCATTTCAATTTTTGCATTTTATTTGGTTTGTATGTTTTTTCACTTGTTTTTACAGGTTGAGCAACAAGGAGGGTAAAATCAAGACCGGCT